>JAPDSC010075084.1:0-70868 GCA_026290005.1 Latrodectus geometricus | reverse complement strand
TTATTTTGTTTGTGCTTTTTTCCTCATGTTAATGATTTTTCATCGCCTACTACAACATACAGAATGTGGCTGATTAATTCTTAATAAACAGTTTTGTGTTTAGATTTTTTCATTTGTAGTAATATATACTTAAAATTATTTTTTCTTTCACTTGAAAGATAAATGCTAATAGAAGAACATGTGGTCTACAGAATCTCTATATGCCAAAACTATTTGAAAGTATTAAGAGCATTTCTTATAGTAGTTTCATTACCCAACATCAAAATAACACACCTTACCAGCTATTCATTCCACATCAAGAAAGATACACTATTATATCTAAAAAATGCTGTACAATATTATTATACTATCTTACTATATTATTAACATTTTAAAATACTATACTACTTTACTATATTATTGATTTTTGTAAGTTTTGCTGCAGACGCTGCAGGTGATATGCTTTAAGATATTTCTCGAGCTTTCGCGGTTCTCCCGTCAAAATTCTTAATTTGGTTAAAAAAAATATTTGATTAAATTGAAAAAATTGTGTCACAACTAATTTCAGACCATCAAAACTGATTAAACTAGAAAATATTCTTTAGCTACAAAGTGATGGATTTTCAAATAGGAATCAAAAGGAATAGAACAAATATTACAGTAAAACGGGCATGGTATTTTGATATATATCTACATCTTCGACTAACGAGATTTTAACTTTATATGCAATTACAATAATATTTTTAAATAGCAATATTTGGTCTATTAACCAAAGTATTTATTCCATATGTAAAATAAATCGATGCAGCAATAATATAAGGCCATAATATATAATAGTTATGCTCCTTGTTCAAAGCACATTAATTATGACAAGGTGGGCCACGCTTAAAAAAAACAGTTTTTAACTTTCTCTTTGCCAAACGCCATTTAAAAAAGCAAAAAGTAAAGAATCAGAAATGAATGTTTTGAATAAAATATTACAACATTCTTTCAAAATGTTCAACGTGCTCTTTTCCATTTTATTCATAAAAGTATATCCCACAACAGATTGGAGAATATCTGTCTTCATATTGTGAGTATGTTACGTAAAAAATGTATGTTTCTACTTCAACAAAATTTAAAATTGTGTGCTATTTACAAAATATTTAGTTTACTACAAATAAAATAATCTAGACTTAAAAACATGTGGTTATGAGGCTTGACTAATAGATTATCGTTTTATTTTCAAAATAAAGATTCAACAGTTTTTTCATTAGTGTTGCAATGTGTAAAAGGTATTATTTTGCATAAAAATTGTTCTATTCGCCTGTCAATGAACTTGCAGTGCCGAAATGAAGTTATTCTAAATAGATAGGTAACACTATAAGAAGGACAACTCTCCCCCTATAAGAATGATTCAGCAATAAAGCTTTAAAACAAACATTACCGCACAGTAAACTTTGTAGAAAGAAAAAATATTATTTGATTAAAAAATATACACTCTTCCTCAGTTTCTATTCCTTTGAGTGTTGACTGAACCTTGGAGTAAAAGAGATTCTACTCTTTACAAACTAATTAATTATCTTGTATTAACTACTTCTATTCAAGCAAGAAATTAAGGAATGAAAACTTTCCGTTTATCAGCTCAGAAATTAAAAGTATTTAACCATGGATAATTTTGAATGGATTACATTGTGAGATATTTCATAAAATTGTAAAACCATAGTGATGAACATTTTTAATGTAGTTTTGTTTTGTAGTTGTTGTATTACTTGCATAGCATTTCTTCATTCTTACAGAAATTGCTAATCATGTTCTTCAAAGACCAGAAGTAATTTTCTGATTCCTTGCAGGTCTGACACCTTGCAGGTCAAATGAAGCTTCTATTTTACATTCATTATTTGTTTTTTAAAAATTTTAATTTTGATAAACATATTTCTTCTTAATTTTTCAATCTATCATCAAATAATTAGTTTTCTCATATATATAATGTTCTGAATTTCTTCCTTGCATGTATCCCTCTTTTGTTGTAAAAAGTCACAATCAGAATCATTTCCTTCAAAATTAGAGCTCTGATATTATTACCAAATACAAAATAATGGTAACTATATGCACTACTGTCTTCAATCATAATGTGGATTCTCCCGTATCAAGAATTTTGTTTCTTAAAAATGACAAATCTTTTCAAGCAAAGGATTTGTTCACTTCATCGAATCAATACACAGCAAATATCATTCACCTTATGATACATATGGCTGAAAGTAAATTAACATGCTTGTTCGCATTAGTATCACATTTTTATGTTTAGAAATCTAACATAATGTATTTTTCTTTTAAGATATGCTTTCAACATTTAGAATTAACCACACACAAATTACCGTTTGCAATTGTTTGGTGCATAAAGTCTTATTTGCTTTCACAGTTGGAATGATATGTTTGTATTCAGTATATGTGTATCATTAATCTGATTCTTATTCCATAATTTGACAGATAATTTGTATGTTGTATATAAAGATAAATTTTAAATTCTAATATTAAATAGTAATTTTTAGAAATGCAATAAATTTTCTTTTGAATATTAATATATCTTATTTTAAGAGTTTAGTTACAATACTCATTATTATTTTAGCTTTTAAGAAACTAATGAAACTGACATAAATTTAAAAGAAATATATTTAGAAATTGATATTTTTAGAAACGATATTATTATAAAAAAATTTTTGTCAACATCATAAAATATAATAAATAAAATATCAGGTATTTTAATTCATGCAAATATAATTAAAATTTTCAATATATAACAACGTTTTAATATACCAAATGTATTAAATTTACTAAGTAAATTATACTTAAACATACAATATTTATTATTGTAGTTTTTGTACAAACACTTTTATCATATTCTATTATAAATATATTTTGTATCATTTAAATTAATGTATGCTAACTTAATATATTTTTCATTTTGAAACAGCCGTTCTGATTGTTTTCTACAAGAATTAAATAAAAAAATCATCCTCAATTCTTTCTTCATTTATCATCATCAAGGTACGATTACTTCGTCCATTTATTTATTTATTGTTTTGACCAATCTTTTCAACAAGGTTAGCAAAACCAGATTGTCATCTTAAATAATATAAAAAAATAAATGACATCAACCTGATACATTAATTCACAAAATTTTTTTGTTGTTATCAATTTAAGTTATAAATTGTCTTCAGAATATTTCATTATTTCTTGTCAAAAACAATTTTTTAACTAGAAACGCATGCAATATTTTTCCTAAAACAATTTGTCTTACAAGAGATAACTTTATATTTGTCAATCTTTTTGATCAGTACTTGAAATGACTGTCAAAAATATGAAAACATACTTTTCCTTTCTAATTAGGCTGTTTAGTGGTTTATATAAAAGTCAAATATATAAAAAAAATACTAAATTAATTTGTGTGGATGTAATTCAAATTCTAGAATTATATTTCTATTGATAACTTTATAAAAATAATTTCAAATACAAAACACGTGTCTGCATGTTCATCTCAAATACAAAAATTGTGCACGTGCCAGCATAATATCATGTATTCAATAACGCATGTTTGGTTTCAAAATAAATTTGATATGCATAAGCCTTATGATTATAGCGAGACTTTTACTAGGAATTTTGTGTATTTTTTAAATGTAAACATAAATTTAGCATATTATACAATTCTTCAAATTTTTGACTTCGTAAGTTAGTAATGCATCTGAAAATCAGTCATTAATAATAGCTATTTTTCTTGACCGTACATTACCATAGAAACTCAAAAATGAGCACACAAGAAAGAAAAAATCGTATTAATATTAACATATAATTTAGAATACTTCAAAAAATTATTATCAGACATTAACTCATAAGAAAACTTAATTTGATGTTTAACTATTTAATGTGTCTCATATTTTCTAGTACATGACAAAGAACTATAAATCTAAAAAAACATTTTTGAAATTTAGAATTTTCATATTTTTTATACTGAAATAGCAAGTATTTTTGTGTTCAGTGTACGTATAACTTAGACAAATTTTTCTATTTTTTTTTTTTTTTTTTAATTTTGGAATCCTGATCGGAGAAATTTGTTAAGGATAAAGGAAGAATATAAGCGAGCTGTTCGTTAATTGAAGCTGAAGCTTATCTGGGGATAAAATTCTTACTTTAATTTTAATTGTATTCATTGTGAGTACGGACGTCAAACGTATTTCTGATTTTTTAAGAAAATAAAATGAGGATTAATATGTGTAAAAATGTCTATTTTTTATTTCATATTTATCATTTGTTTATGCAGTACATAGCTTAGAACCAAAATTGCCAATCGCTTACATTAAAATACGATATCCAAATTCTTCAGTATAAATTAGACATTAGAAACTTCAATTGTGCAACATATTTGAAGTATTTTTCTTCTAGTAACGTAAATTAATCGAGAGAGTAAAATTTACCCCTCTGTTTGAGTAAAATGTTAATGAGAAAATGTTACGGAAAAACTATCCCTGAGAACTTCTTTATAAGAACAAATGCTTCTTAATGCAAATCAATTTATGCTCAAGTATAAGTACTCAATAACAGTAACTAAATTTGGAATACAAATGAATTATTATTGGAAAAAACTGCATTATTAGGATTTTACACCATCTCATATGTTGATAATTTCGAGGAGAAAAAAAATGTCTAACAAGAGTTTATTTTCATGAGTAATATTTGTTTGATGTGTCGATGTTTGTATACACAGTTTGATGTGTCGATGAAAAAATAACACAGATACATTGGCAAATGCTTGTAAGTTAAAAAATTTTACATTTGTATTTATCAAATAAAATGTGTGTGATGGAAGATATTTTTAGTTAGATATTAGTATCATTGCTTCTGGAGTCACAATTTTAATAGGAAATGTCCTAATTTATAAAAGGAAATGTACTAATAAATTAACTCAAGATTTACAAAATTAATTTCATAAAGTATCAAAACCGTAAGAATCTAAGATGAGGTGAGAAAGGAAAGTAAAATTAATAATAATCACAATACACACATTATTATTATCAAACCATGACTATTTTTCACTAATTAAAATTAATTATGTAATCCAAGATATGGCTGCGTTACATTTAATATTTTAATGTATTAAAAATGTATGAAAAAAAAAGAAACTAAGAAACAGTAAATTGACCTAAGCAACCAAAATTTTAGTTTGAAATTTCCATAATGATTGAAAGATGCGGACTAATAATGAAATAAAAAAATCATACAATATTCAAATAATAGTTGCGCCATAAAAATTATAATATTATTTTTAATAATGACAAAGTTTAAAATCATGAAATAATGAAGATACTGGAAATATAATTGAGAAAATGTTTTAATAACTAAAAAATAGCTAAACCTTAAGTTGTTTTGACTAAAACTTATTAACCCTTCTTTGCATAATGGTAGAAATTTCCATCATAACCTATAATGCCCAAGAATGATATAAAAGAACAAGTTCACTTTAAGTTGATCGTGTTTGGATACCTTTTTAATGTCCATTGCATAAAAAGAAACATAGCTGTCAAAAATAAACAAGTGTCATTATCTGTAAAACGAGCTTAAAGTTGTCTCATTCCGCTGTTTGTTGTAGTTGCAATAAACGTATGATTTCGTTTATAATTTTGTTTTATTATATTAGAGTTTCTATTGCTAAAAAATTGAATATGAGTGGAAGAAAAGTTTGTAACACGTGTTTCTGTTATTTTCCTCTTTTATTTCTATTTAGTACTAAACTAATGATCTAATTTTGGATGATGATGGAAATTTTTAGCATATTGTTTTTTGCTAAATTTATACTATAAATATATACTAAGATTTTTTTAACCATTTTTCCTTTAATTTTGAACATGAATTATATCAACTTGATTTATTTCACCAATAAAAAAAATCATGCAAAGAAGGGTTAATAGCTAAACCTTTTTAGTTGTTTTGACTATATTATTTTTAACTAATTTTGAAATATTATATTTTGTAACTTCAAAAATAAAATTTTCAACATTATTTCTAATGAACATTTTGCAACGAGCTTTGTTAGATTTGGTTACTAAGGATATATATTTGTTTTGATTACTTCGTATTTCATTTGAAAGGATAATTCATTTATTTATACTTTTTAAAATTAGATTTAAGTTTGATAGACATTAAATGTATAGCTATGGATGTATAGTAAACTTCTGTAACATATTATACAGTTTCTTTGCTTTTATATATCTAAGAAACTTTAATTGAATTTATTGAGTTTTTTTCAGTATATATAACATGATTTATTTGCTGGAAAAATTGCATAGAAATGCGCAGTATGCCATTAAAATTGAAAATCCCAAAAAAGCTACATATATATATATAGAGGTGCTCTTAATAAAAACTTTTATACTTTAAAAACTTGAATGACAAAAATGGACGGTCGATTTTATGTTACTTCAAATGTATGCCACACTTCATCTAGCATAAAAGCCTCAGATGGTGGAAGGGAAGTATTCACTTATTACCAATGTCATGATAACGTGTAAATAGGGACAACAATTAAATTCATTCTTCCTTGAAACAAGATACAACATGCTCTTTTGCATTATCTTGCTGAAAGAGGCTATTTTGCATTCATCAAAGACAGGACACAACTACTGGACTTATGTTTTCAGAATATTTTTTATTATTTCTAATGGCGGGCACCCTTGAACAAGTAAGTACATTTGCCGCAATAAGGCCGGAAACTGCTACTCATTCTATCGTTACCCGGTGTTCACTGTGAACCAAGTCACGGAGGTAAGAGTAGCATCGCCACGCCACACCACTACAAGCCCGTTTACAGGATGGGCCACATTCATCCATCATCTGAGGAAAGGACAAGAAACACACACAGAGAGAGAAAGTACATCCATGTCCGAGTCGGAATTCGAACCCAGGTCCTCCTCATCCGTGGTCAGTTACGCTAACCACTAAACAGGTTGGGCGACTATTTTCAGAAATGTTCAAATTACTAATGTGCGTGATTGTGCAGTTCTTTTTAAGGCTGGCTTCCCAATATGTCTGCCTCTCAAACGTTTATCATTAAATAGCGTTGAGATTAAGTTTGGCGTTTAGTGTGATTTCAGTAAATTATCAATTCGACATTTGTATGCCATTGATTAGAATGCAGTTATTGCAATTGGATACATCATGAAATGATAATCTCACACTTCCGATTAGCAAAGATTCTATTTCTATCAAATGCACACACTTAGTGGTAGTATATCTTCTCATTATACCGGAAAAAATATGATATTATGAGTAAACTCCAATTTTATGAAATGGGTTCTGAAGTAGAAATCTATTGAATAATTTTTATTTTATTCAGTATTTCTTTTGTTCTTCCTGTGTTGTCCAAATGTTGTGAAATATATCACTATATACAAATATTTTGTGATATGCATTTTGCATATTCCTGTTTTTCCTCTTATGTAATTTTGAAGTTCGCAAAATCATTCCTTCTTAGTACCAGAATATTAATAGCCAGCAATGTAAATGACCTAGCAGTGATAAACTTTTAAGTTAAAAGTTTTGATTTTGAGATAGCTCATAAAATTGGCGCAAACGTTTTACCAAATTAATCTACATGAATTGAACTTGCTTTGATTTAATGTACCTGTTGCCCAACAAATTAAAGCAAAATAAATACCAATACGGATTTTTCCCTAAAATTATTATCTTATCTGTTTTTATTAATTATCTATTTTTAAAACTCTTTGAAACATTTAGAAATGTCAAGATCATCACTTATTATTCTATAATGCATCGTTTTCCATAATACAATAATAATAAAAGTCTGTATTTCCCAATTTAAAACCATTATTTTAATTTTCTTAGAATTCCGTAAATTGTTTAGTTCATAATTTATTTAAAACTATTCCATAATGATTTGCAAATAAGTTAAAAATTTGGAATACTTACTTAACAAAAAAATCCATTTGTGTGCAATAAATTATAAAACAAAATTTAACTTTTTAAGATTTCCTCAAGAAAATTCGAAATAAATATATTGCGATTTGTCGAAAAATGTATTTATTTTACTTCATTAATTAATTTTATTTACAGTTTTAAATCTGAATAATGAATAAAAGTTTCATATTTATTCTTTTTTTATATTTAGAAATACACATTAAGATAAGATTAAAACTTAAATTAAATAGAAGTTTAAAACATTACTTAAAATAATAAATGTATTTCTTTCGTTGCGAATTCTAATACTGAAGAAACCTTTATGTTTGTTTTCAGAAATATTTTATTGTATATTTATTTTTAGATGTGAAATATTTTTTCATAATTTATAGACTCCCCATAAATCAGGACAAGAATATATTTCATCTCAACAGTAAGTGACATACAACAATGTATTCCTGAGAATTTATGTTGTATTTTGCTAAAAAAGGATAAAACAAAAGGACACTTGGTAAGTTTAAAATCTAGATATGAAAGAATCTTCCTGAAGTTTCTCCTAGTTCTTTGAAAAACATCCTACACCAAAGCCTTATTGAAAACAACGAGATATGACAAATGATCTCAAAATATAGAGTTAGGTTTTCTCTTTCTTGAAAACCTTAAGAAATAAAAACAAAAAATTTCCTGCAGCTGGTGAACTGAATTTTCAATCAGCTTGGTTATTTATCGGATTCGGTGTACTTCTGAGTCCTGTTTTGCATTTTATATTCTTGATGTTTCTTTTTTCTATTTAAAAGCGAAAAATTGGCGTCTTTTGAAATGCTTTCATTATTTATAAAATGTGGAAGTTTTGCTTATGTATCTTTTCAAAATTTATTGCTCTATTTTGACAAAATGGGATGAAAATAATAACGTTTCTTTCTTACGAAAGTATAAAGCAAGCATGTTTCGCCGGTTACAGTGACTATCAATATCCTCTATGCATGAGGCAAAGTTTTATTTTCATTTCCAATTTCTTCTAAGGTCTATAAATTATCTTCACATTTTAGTATTAGACATTATATATATATATATATATATATATATATATATACGAATTACCAATCATTTAATTGATTTAATTTATTATAAACCTATAGCAAATTAATATTATGCTGTAAATGAAATGTAATTTCATTTTAAGCTGATAATTTAATCATCCAGTCCTTTCAAATCAATAAACGTTTATACATACAGTAACTTCTTATCATTGTATGTTCCAAATCTATTACAATATGTAACTATAGTATTATTCAAATGCAACCATACTTCATTACTAGAGATAAGATACATTAATCTAAAAGCTCATTACTACCAAATGTTAATTGCAGATCAAGGTTGAATTCTAAAATTGTTTGATTGTTTACTATTTCAGGGAGTGTCGCTTAGTCGAATAACATATTATACCAATATTTATTCCTTGCATTTCTAGGGTTTAATTTGAAATCCTTTCAACAACTGGATTAATCTGATATACTTGTGTCATTAATTTGCGATTTAAGCCACCATTACTCTGAATCTGTCAACTATAACTTGTAATTTATCTCCAGGAAAAGAGCATTAGTAGCAAGCAAACTCGACTGTCTACATTCACCCATTATACTTAGAATCCCAAACATGTGAAGTGTTGTTTGATCTTTCGCAACAACTAGCTTAATACTAAAACCAAAGAATCAAATTCTCTCAGGTATTTTCTGCTTTTGAAAGGAGATTAGATGAAATCCTTCAATAAATGAAATTCATCCAGAGGATTTGTTTAGAAATATCGTTACAATGTTTGTGTGTTCTTTGAGCTATGTTCTTGGCAATTTTGCATTGCTATAGAGGAAATTTAATCTTGTGTAAACAATATTTTCAATTTCAGTGTATATAAAGATTAATAATAAACACGAAATAATTGCCTATTTTGTGATCTCAAATGTAAAATCTTGTGAAATTAGTAATTTAATTGTATAATAATATTTACAAACTGAATCATTACTTCAAAACTTTGTTAGTTGTATTCGCTTGAATTCAAATTCATAAATAATTTTTTTAATTAGTACTATTTTGTTATTGCTTTTGCATATTAGAGTTATTATTAAATATAGTTGCTTATTTTGTTGTGGAGTGTTAGTTGACCTTTTGCAACATTGTAACATTAGTAAGTACATTTATACAAAAAATTATGAAGTTTTTTTAAAAAAAACATTTGTATGCTGATGTAATTAATATAAAAAAATGTATACTAAAAATTAGTTTTCAATATACGTACACGTCTATCACAATCATTTATAAAGTCATTTGTACCATAAAAAATATTCGAATGATTTTTGATGTACATTTTAGAAAAGAAATTTCATATTGAATGTAAAATCAAGAGGAATATAGAATAAGAGAGATAATTATTAAATATTAAATTCAATATTGCAACAATTAATTGTATTTAGTTAACATATTCCCTTATTTCAAAATAGTTTCACATTTTTCAAAGTGATTAAATTAAAAATTAAAAAATATTTACTCTAACCAAATTATAAAAAAAATGAAAGGAATAAAATAAAATGCTTATCGCAAATATTTTGAATCAATTTGATGATCACTAAAACATTAAAATTATTTTTTAAGCAGCCATAAATCACTAAATGTATCTTCACTATTTTACCAATACTTATATCACTATTTTACCAATACTTTCTTTTTTCATTTAAAGGATTTTAAACTTTTTGTTTAACAACTTTATCATGAGAAACAGTTTATATTCAAAAAATAATAAAGTGAATGAAATTTTGCGTGATTTTAATTCCGTATGTTCCAACTAAATTCAGCTAGCTTTTAAAAATCAATCATGCAAAACTAAAACTTAAAAGGTTATGAGGTTATTAAGGAAATTGCACAAACATTCTATAAATAAAAAAGTAAAATTGTTTATGTATTGAAGCGAAACAGACAGCAGAATAAACAATTATGTGAAACCAATGTTCATAGCATCAAAATATTATCTAAGTGTCTACACTTAGATATTTTTTCTAGTATAATTATTGAACTTCATTGCTTGTTAAAATCAAATGCACAATTTTTTTTTACAGAAATGCTTACTGAAAAACACCTAAATATGGTTTTCCTCAATATTTAACTTGATTTTCAGTTTGAAAAGTTGAATTCAGAGAAATACAGAAAATTTCTGTTTATAAAGCTGGAATGAGAGAGATGGGGGACATGAATAACCAATGAAATTTTCTGTACATAAAAATGATGAAAACAATGGATGAGATTACACTGGCGTAGGAATGAAAAACATAATGACTACAAAATTGTACGAACCTTGATGTTCAA
This sequence comes from Latrodectus geometricus, assembly GCA_026290005.1. Taxonomy (NCBI): domain Eukaryota; kingdom Metazoa; phylum Arthropoda; class Arachnida; order Araneae; family Theridiidae; genus Latrodectus; species Latrodectus geometricus. The sequence continues at coordinate 59,588 of JAPDSC010075084.1, read as the reverse complement.
AGCATATAATGTATTTTGTTATATGTTAAGTCAACAATATACATAATATATATATGGTGCTACAATAGATCATATCTCAATGGCACTTATTCGTGTGTCAGGTCATGAGGACACAAAATTTCATACGAACGTTTATCAAAGTTGCATATGGTCGTAAACATGATCGTGACTTTGAATTAGCATCGAGTCAACCATGTAATGAAAGTATAATATACCATTTAATAAACTTTATTTTACAAAAAAATGCCAAATTCAAATTTAACTCATTATTATGAATCAGTTTTGAATTTGGTGTTTTTTTATTAGCGTTCAAAATTATTCTCATAAGCGGCGATGCATGCTTCACACTGGAATGCGCATGGAATCGAAAATTTGTTCAAATTGGCAAGGTGATATCGGGTGCTGGTTCAACAATACGCGTCATGAGGTTCACGTCCGATGAATAAAGAGTGTCATGTAACACTTGCTTAAAGCATCTTCAGAAGTAAAAATCCAGGGTGCTTAGATCCGGAGATCGTTGTTTCCAAAGTACAGGGTCTCTTCTGCCAATCCAATAAACTGGATAATCTTGGTAAATCTAGAAACTGAACTACATTCCGATGGGAAAATGATGGAGCTCTTATTGCTAAAACTACATGTTGAGGCGTGTCATTGAGAAGAAATCTACTAACAACTTGGGCAATATTCCTTCCGAGAATAGAATATACGAAATCCAGTCAAGTCTTTTTAAATATTATGTATGGATCTGTTAGCATATCACCAATAATTCCAGTCCAGATATTGACGCTGAAGTCATTGTAGTGTTTGCGCGGCAGGTGTAACATGTGTATTTACACTGGACCACATATGTATATTGTGTTCGTGAAGAACATAATATACATGTAGTCTCATCATAGTAAAAGGTAAGTTCATAGGTAAACAGTACACGTAATGTAAATTGTGGAACTCCTTTCCTTGCTTACAAATTATTGGGTGCGAATGCAATACGTTGGGAATTATGAATATGTTTTAGCGCCTACGCTCATTGTAGGTAGTGCGGATGATAGTGATCTTCCAGCACTATTCGTTTAATGGATCTAAGTCAAGTTCTAGGTAATTCAAGATAACTGTGCTCGGATTCCTTCTAAATACGTCTAATACAGCATTCTCGACGCCTGCTCTCCGGCTCGTACGTTGCCGCAGACGTGGTTGTTTATTCTGAACGTTCTTGCCCTCTGCAATCAGCGATGTAATCGTTAACAATCTATGATCGGGCGCAACTCGCATTGGAAACCGTTTTCAATATGAATACACCTCTGCAAGTAAATTGCATACACAAATCCATGAACATAATGTGAGACAAAAAAATTCTGCTTTGCTGAACTAGTTCATCCTTTCTATGAAATGTTCATGCTTCGACTAATCCGACTGCTTCTGCCAGCGCTTATCGCTTGCTAGCTGATTACGAACACATTTCCCTCTTTAACTTTTTTACAACCTGAAATAACTAAACGTGCCATTTAGACATTACATTTTATAATAACATGTGTGTGTGTGTGCGAGAGAGAGAGAGAGGGAGAGTTTAAATAGTTTGTATTTTTCTCACTTTTATGTACCAAATTCACTTCACATAAATTAATTATGAAAATTATCTTTATAGTAATTCATTTCTTTATTGTTAGTGAATCGAGATGCGCAACTGTTACCTGTTATGGTCTATATTCATGGTGAATCATATGAATGGAATGCTGGAAATCCTTATGATGGACGAGTACTTGCGAGCTATGGAAATGTTATCATTATCACTATTAACTATAGGTTAGGTATTCTAGGTATGTACATTTTTCTATAAGTATGATAAGTAAAATATTAAAAATATCTTAATTTCAAAATGTTTCTTGAAAAACAATAAAACAGGTAACATGTGAGAAAAATATTAAGATTTTTTAATGAATAAACATTATTTATATATTATAACAACATACAAAAGAAGAATTTTCCTATATATTTTTCTAAATTTACTTAAGTGTCAGAAATTTTAGATAAAATTAAATGTTAATTTATATTTGCACTTTAATTTATTTAAGTTATTTCATAAATATACTATTCATATTTTCCTAATTAACTTATACAAATTTATGTAAGTATATATATATAATGGTGAGATTATAATATATATATATATATATATATATATATATATATATATATATATATATATATATTATATTCTCACCATTATTGATTAATGCGTAAATGATATAAAAGTAAGTTGTTAGGGTCAAGGACATCAATTTTTAAATGTTGATGCACATAGAAAGTATATATTAAATTCAAATAAAAAATTCTCTGAGGTATATATCTGAAGTAAACGATATTTTTTAAATTTCTTTCGAATCAAATTTCAATTTTCTCTTAATTTGAAGCATTTTTTGTAAAACATAGACAAAAGATTTTAATATTTCAAGTAACAGAAATTTATTAAAATTATCTGAAGATTTTATTCGCATTTTCGCTTTTATCGTATACTTCACACGAATATAATCAACATTGTGATAAATTGCTTAATATAGCAATTGATAAATTTTATTCATTTATTATCACTAAGTTAATTATCAGTGGCAAATGAAAAATTGCCAAATCGTAAGCAAATGGATCTAAAAAGTACTATGTAAATCTTAAATGAATTCATCTTAAAGGAATACTTTTACAGCTTTCTTAATGATATGGAAAACACATGAGTAAAAACTACAAATCAAACTAACTGCCTATTAATTCTTTAATTTATAAATATTTTCTTGTGGGAAAACTTTAATATTATATAAACAACTATTAAATCGATTCCTTTTAAAAAATAAGCAAAAAAATTTATTTTCACAAAATATAATTATTAGAAAAAAATTCATTTTTCATTTTATTTTAAAACAAAAATAATAAATTTTGCTTTTTTATTCAGCTAAATAACATTTCTAATTTCAATTCAGATTTTATTCCTAATAGATTATTTTATAATATTTTTACTTCGAATAAATTTTAAAAGGATGAACCTTTGAGGTAAGATATTGTCAACACGTATCAAGATATGTAGTTGAATATTCTAACAGCTTGAACTCCAAAAGCTGAGACAAATATGTAAATAAATTATCTATTTTTTTACAGGAAAATGATTTAAACCAAGGAATATCTGCTGCTGAAAATTTTCTAAAATACAAATGTTTCTCACTTTTGTTAGATTATAGTCAATAATTATTTATTATCTATAAAATTTCTCTTAAACTAATATAATTTCTCTTCTTTTTAATTATACAGAAATTATTTTGTAAATATATTTATCTGAATGTAATGTTAATAAGACAATAATAGACATATATTAAGAATAGTCACATAATTACAAATAATTATATTTCTATTGCATATTAAAATCGTTAACATTTTGTTAATATAGAAAAGGAAACAAAAAAATTATCTCAATTAAATTAAATGTAACAATTCGAACACATTGCACAATTTATTTTTGTTTGTATAGAAATTTTAATAATTAAAGCACTCATGCATACTATTTTATTTAACCTTAATAATAAAGCCAAATATATCTAAGTGTGTTAAAGATTTTAAAAATGTTTTAAACCATTTGTTGTACGAATACCATGAATTACAAATTGAAGTGGTAAACAATGTTGATGATCAGGAAATAAATAAGGACAGCCTTATAAAAAAACCATAAGGAACAGAATTTATCAAAAATATATTTACTGTAACATAAATTGTTTTGAAAACCTCCCGTCTTTTAATATATTAATTCTATCCTTAACTGAAAGGCTCATTTCATTTTGGTTGATACTTCATCGATTTAATATGCAAAAATCAAATAAATATGTAAAAGAAATCCGAAAGCTGTGGATGTTTTTCACATCAAGAAAGCATCTTAATTTGCATAAATAAACTTCCATTTTCTTGATGAGTTTGCTCGTTGGTAAAAATAACCGTTCCTATTTCACGTGCTCCAAAGATCTTCCATTTTCTCGGCAATCCGAGAGGAAGCAGAAGAGATAAAATCATCCCTCCTTTGTTATCGCCCCATCCCACATGCCTCATCCCCCTAGCACCCTTTTCAAGAAGCAACCTTTTCATTGTTACTTTTGCTGCCGTTCTCGGATTTCTTGTTCCCCGCTCATGAATGGAGACCCCCCTTTAGAAATACGTCTCCTGAATCCAGCAAGAAGACCAATATGTTTCTTTCGTTTCACTTGGGATGGTTGCAGTGCACGAAAAACTACTAGATGGGTTATCGGATATCCATCTCAAATAGATAGAGAGTCGCTTGATGCATTTTATGAGACATGAATATGGATATTGTAAAGGGTTTTTCTCCTGAGATGCATATGGATTTTTTTTTCGTTATTTCTATAGCTTTTCTTTATGCTACAAATGCAATTTCAGAAGTTTCATTTAGATTTACTCATTTTTCTTTTTCCTTGTTTACCAGACAGCGTGACAATCGATGGTAGTTTCTGAATTTTATGAATATTGGCTATCAAAGCAAATTTGAACATTCAATCATTTCTTTTGGAAGCTATGCAGTCGCTGCTCTAAATTCGTTGTGATAACAATCCTTGTATTATTACAAAGCTTAAAATAAATAGTACTGCTGATGATTGTGTGAGAAGTTTTGATTGTTATCTATTTACAGATGTGCATTCTATTTTTCCATTAAAATAATAATTCCATTGTACTGGAATTCCATTCGAATATTTCCTCAAGTTTTCAATTTATGCTCTTTCATATAATACATATATACATTATACAAATCGTCTTAATATTTATTGATAATTGTTTATTTTTTCTGTATATTTATTTTATGAATACAATGCAAAATTTCTTGCATAAAATGGTTAAATTCTTATTTTTTATATTATTAACTATTTTAATAAGAATAAATAAGGCATTGGAAAAACTTATAAAACGCAATTTAATATTATCATAGAAGCATTTTTTGAAATAACGTAAAAGAAAAGTATTAACTAATTTGAATTTGTGTGGAAAAGATAGTTTTAAAAGAATAGTATTAACTTTTGAAAATATACAAAATAATATGTATGCATGATTTTATTTACAATAGGTATTAATAAAATTATATTATAGAAATATTAATTTAATTTTCTTTCAAAAAATATTTCTACGTTTCGTGAGCTGTGGTCTCTATATTACTTATATTAAAAGTGCTTCCATGTTATAGATTAGTTTTCTTTCTTTGTACAAGCAGTAAATGTTAATACTAAAGTTCCACGAAGGACAATAATCAGTCAACTAAAAAGATTAAAATTAAATTAGAACTTTAAGAAAATCCTAAAACAAAATCCATTAAGTTGACCATAGATATCTTTTACGTTTATTTTTATCAAAATTGCTATTTTTGCTGATGTTTGAACAGAAGCACTTATCAACTGAGCTATTAAAAATTTGTTTAATAAAAAAAGAAAGAAAAAAACGAAAAAAAGAAAACGAAATATAAAATTTAGGGATGACAAAATAAAATATTAAATATCTTTAGCATCTCTAATCTTTTTGACGTAATGAAAAATTCAAGTTTTTCAGAAGAATGACAGAATTTTCCAAAAAAAAAATCATTAAATTCAAAAAATAGCCAAACGGATTATACGGTTGTGGCTGTAAAACACATTTTTATAATATTCGTTTTTCTTGGGAAAAAATTATTCATGATAAAACTAAAGGAAGTGTTGCTTATACAAATAAGATAAATTTTGAGCTGATGTAATTATAAAAATGAAAATAGTTTCAAAAAGAATTTGTGCTATAATTTTCTGCTCACAAATTATTGTAACTAAAATAGTTGTTGTTTAATCACTTCAAATTTCATGAGTATATTTTAGACATAGAGATGGAAAATAGATAATTCTCATTTAAATGCCGTGATAGTTAAACATTTTAGGAAGGATCTTTCTTAAATTTTGTTGAGGTTTTTTCTTGAACATGTGACAAATGTAGACACTAAATATCAAAATATTAAATTTGTGAAGTCTAGAACTTAAAATGATACATTGGTGTTTGCAATTTTTCAGATTTTTCAGTCATAGCAAAAAATCTTTTAAATTCAAATCTGGAAAACTTAATAGAAAAGTAAAAGCGGATGATTCAGTTTGCTAAATTTTATTGGAATACGTGTTTGGAAAAATGGGTCCTGTTTCGGCACATTACCCTCTTGCATGCACGCAATTATCGAAATATAAGTTTTCCGCTCATTGTCATGTAAAGCCAAATTCAATGATTGTCCAAATAAAGATGCGTATCTTGGGAAGTTATCAGAATATGTCACACAATCTGAATCACTATGATGTTCAAAAATATTTTCAGAAAAAATAAAGTACAAAGCTGTGCAATGCCATTTCATACCTAGAGTATAAAGGCATAAATCATTATCATCTATAAATAATAATACTTACTAAGAGTATAAATGCATGTACTAAAATATATGAAGTTTTATTTATTATCAAAATGTTCTTTGACAGTTCAATTTGAAGCTCACATCATTCAAGAAACAGCAATGCAAAAATTTCCAAGTAACTAATGTTAGCTATTAATACATTTTACACAAGCAAAAGTTTATAGGAGTAATAGGAAAACATCTCCTTAAGATATGATGTGAAAAGATGAGGTTATTTAAAAATACTTGTGCAATACACTAAACGCAAACGTTGTCCATAAGTGTGGATATCATATGTTTCTCCATTTATACCGATACATCATTTAGGACCTAAACCGTAACAGGCTTTCATCCACTGCTTGACTGAAAAGCGAATGATGCTTCTGCTTCGGTTTTCTCCATTGTATCTTTTAACTCTTTTAAAGTGCTTCATGTTGTAACCACTTTAAAGATTTTAATTTCCATAAGGAAGCAATGCCCCATTCACAATTTTAGTAAAACAATTTCAACTGTGACACCGTTTCTATTTATCATGGTCTTTCATCTTTATTTCGATGCATGCATAATTTCGGGTAGTTACTAGGAGCACTTACATATCCCAATATTTCTACAAACACATACGAAAATTTGTACACGTCAGTTTTGTTTTTCATCGGCATTTGCAAATCTTTAGTTAAATGCCGTATAAGGAGTGTCACGTGATAATGATAAATTATTTTTTGCTGTGGGAAAAGCTCTATCAATTCATTATTGCATTATTCGCTTTTTGTGAACTTCGTTCCATAGTTTGTGTGACATTTTTAGTGTTCTAGTTTAATTTGAGACAAATTACAGATCAAATAACGAATATTATTTTTTAAGAAAATAATGATCTTCACACCATATCTGTTCACTATTTTGTGCTCGTAAATAATTTGTTTACATAGTTCGGAAATATTTTAAAATATATAAAAAAAATATTTTGAATAATACAATTAGTAAACTTAGTAATACTTAAATATACAATGCTGAGAAAAAAAAACATTTCCTTAAAACATTTTTAAAAAATGTAATCGTAAATATACATTTGACAAATTATAACATAGAAACTTTTTCTTTAATTTTACTGAAATATTACATAATTTGTTTCCTACATTTGTAATTTTTCTGCAGCTAGTTAGAATCAGACTTAATTAGTGTAATTTTCAATCAATATTCGTAATGTAAACTTTATGATTTAAAAAAAAATTAACATCTCTTACAAAAATAAAAAAAAACATAAAGCTTTTACAAATACTTTAAAAATGTATGTGTATGCAATATACAAGATTATGTATCATTAAAAAAGGTTATTTTTTTCTATTTTACGAATGTTTTTAAATAAATCTTCAACAGAGTTATAAACATAACTAAAGCATATTTTTATCCTTACTAATTACAATAACTTAAATATTTACTTTAGTCATAGTTTTCATTTACATTAAATATTTGTCTTAAAAGTTATAGTTTAAATATTTCATAGTTCAATATTTCATTTACATACCAGAAAATCTGAAAAATGTTAACACTTAAAACACTTTCTTTTTTTAAAAAATTATAATTTCAGAGTGACTATGAAGATAAGGATTTGTTATTAATTTTGTGTACATCATTTTTATTTACTAAAAAATTATAACATTAATATAAGCCATCGAAAAAACTTGTTTTATTATAAAAACAGCTGACAGTTGCAATTGTTTCTTTATTAATTGTTGAATTCCATAAAAATGTTTACATGCTAATTCATGGTATTCAGATATTTGAACAAATATATTCGCAACAAAGAACTCCGCAAAGTTTCAAACTGTATTTAAATAATAAACTGATACGAGGATTTCCAAAAAATATAGCATACGGAGAATCTATTTGCATGGATAATAATGGAATCGTAGTAGATAAATGTTTTAATAAATTGCTACAAAAATCACAAACATTAAGATTTTATTAACTTTACTCAATATATGTTTTTAAAAATTAGATTATAAATTTTGATTTCAAATAAATGTTACAAAATCAAGTGGAAAGTAAAATTTATTTTAAATTCAACATTCTAAGATTGTTGTAGTGTACTTACGGCAAAAACTTTTAAGGTAATATATTAAAACATATTATGATTTTTTTAAGGTTTTATTCAAAGCTTTGAAATTTCTGTCAAAATTTCAATTTTAATTATTTCAATTAATTTTAAAATTTCAATTTTAATAAAATGTACTTTCTAGTATATAAAATTTAAGTTGTTAATACGAAAAATTTAAAAATTAGTCGTTGAATGTATATAATTATTAATGTTAAGACCATAAAAACTAAATTTAAGAATAAAAAATGCATATAGATCATTATAATGTATTATTTTTTTACGGCAAATTAATTGTTCATCCTATTTCCTTATTAAACGTGGATACTTCAATTTAATCCAAACTATATTTTCAAGCTGCGCAATTTTATGTTGCATTCTATTTACAAACTGAAAAAACATTATGTAATCTATATATAAATAAACAAATATTTGCCTGATTAATATTTTGATTAAATGTATTAATATATTAATATTCTGATTATATAAGCTTGATTAATATTTTAATTTAGTAGTTAAGCTGTCAACAGACGATTCATAAATATGGAAATGAATTACACCTCAATTTTAAAATCATGTAATTTACAATTTATTCTAAATTCATTTATGACACAAAGTTTATTTTAAATCAAATCATTCAATTTGAAAAAAAAAATCAATTACGCATTCTTCAAAGCTTTTGGAAACAAACCTAAAATTTCTTATCAGGGTTTAAGCATAACTATAGTATACTTATTTCTTATATATATGTACTGAAACTATCTGGATAAAAATGGAAAGTTGCTATTAAAATTTAAAAATTACAATTAAATAGTTTAACTATATTAGAAACATTTTATTATATTTTTAAGTGATTCTGATATATTTTACAAAATTAAAAACAATTAAATGAAGTTTTAGGGTATGACATTATAGAATACCAAAAATAAAACTGTTTTAAAATATGTTTTTAATAAGTTAAATGAATATTTAAACTAGAATCGTTTAAAGTAAAAGAAAAAAAACTGCGTTTTCATGAAAAAGAAAATTTCAATTGAAATCACCTATTCTACATATGAAATCGAAAGCCTTGTAATAACACTTTTATGCTTCTATTCTTCTCAACTTTATGTATAGAATCCGAATATGAATAATATTCTTACGCAAAGAAGGAAAAAAATTCGAGTAGCAATAAAAGTGATTCTATAGCCTTTGAATTTCGACATTTGGTTATTGAAAAAGTTTTTCAATTCTGAAGAGAAAAATATTTTTGAAGCGGAAAATTTTCACTTCGGGTAAATAATGTTTTGATTTTTTATTATTATTTCTTTGTAAAAAATGTTAAATACAATTTTCACTTCTGTAAATACTTATCCTATAGTATACAGATATAAAACTATGTTTCATGCATTTAATTACCTGTATTCACCTACTATAGATAACAATTAAAGTTTAACGTATTAATAATTCATAAAAAAAGGTCTCACTTAAATTTATTACTGTGCACAGCACAATTTATGTCGTGTTATCTAACAGAATTTTTAAAAATGCTTGAGCTGATAATTCTCCTTAAAGTACATAAATATTTATTTTTCAGTAAAGTTTGAATGCTTTCAGAAGGTTTTCAATGGAGTAAAAATAATTAGATGTTTGTTTTACACATTTTATTTTGAATGAAGTTTATAACACAAAGGCTTCAAAAATAACAATGTTTCTACTGTTTATTTATGCCCTATTATTTTTAACAAGTCAATTTTTTGTTTTTGGAGATTTGACACATAATAAATATCATTTTTAAGCCATAATCAAGCTATTCACGATTAGAAATTCTTTATTTTTACCAATGAACAATTCACTTAAATACATTGAATTTCTGTTTGAAATGCATGTAAAATTAAAAGTTTTAATACTCATTGCTTACGTTGTACTTAACAAAATTTCCATTTTTAAAAATTTAGAATTCTAAAAATAAAACAATGAAAGACTCTAACAAATTCATTTTAGGATTTTTACCAGCTGTTGACAGATCAGCTAGAGGAAATTATGGACTTATGGATCAAGTGGCTGCTCTACATTGGATTCAAGAGAATATCGAGGAATTTGGTGGTGATGTTAACAATGTTACTATTTTCGGGCATGGGTATGGTGCCGCTTGCGTAAATTTTTTAATGCTTTCGCCTATGGCAAAAGGTGAGATGAAGTTTAAAAAGCACATTTTTTAATGATTTATGTGTTACAGAATATGAGCTGAAAAGATTTTGTGCTTGAATCGTGATTATAATCAATGTGATCTGTAGATTTAACAATTTATTCTTTAAGATAATTTAAAAGATTAAGGTAATAAGGTATGTTTAGTTATTTAATTAATTGTATATATTTATGTTTCCAAAAATTATGTATAAAAATTATACTTTAATATATGTTTAAAATATTCGCAAGAAAAAATAAAAAAATACTTTTTATGAACATTTTCCATCCATATTTAACTGATATTTATGTATTTTAACCATAGATTTAACCTTTAATAACATCCAGTGAATTCCACTCAAATGTGAAATTTCGCTCTTACATTTTTATAAAACTCAACCAATATTTAAGACAGAATTTCACTGTTTTGAAAAATGTGCTGCAACTTCTCTTTGAAGGAGAGTAACAAAAAATCGGTTAAAATGGAAATTAAATAGAAAAAATAGTGAATACCAATTTTTTAGAATTCCTTTTTTTGGAGTTAAAAGTTAGTACAAAAAGTGTAGACTTGAATTCTTTATATTTAGAAGCTGTTTACTCTGTCATATTTGTCAAAATATGCTGTCTTATTTATATTTATATATAAGAACGTCTTTTATATTTATTGTATAATTTTCTTCAAAAAATTTAATCCATTGATTGATTAGTTCACTGTTTTTGGTAATGATAGAGACTTTTAAAAATATATATTTATTATTAAATTTTTTTTAGTCATTAATAAATTACAGTATAAAAAAAATCATTATCCAACAGATAATTTGCTGTGTATCAATATTTAATGAAAGTATCATGATAACTTCTGAACTAGTAATAACAACATAAATTGGGTCCTTATTTTAAATTACGATCCTTAGCAATATAAAAATAAGCAATATTAATACAATAATTAATAAGGAAAACAAACATCAGATAAATTATGATATATTACGTGAGTTATTTTGAAATTTTTTAATCACTTTGTTCTTAAGGAACAGTTAAATTTGAAATTAAAGACAGAGAGATACATATATTTATAGTCTATTCAGGAGAACAAAATTAGATTTTACTATAAATGCCTCAGAAAATATATTTTGTTATAAAACTTTAATTGAGCAAACAATGAAAATGTATGAAGAAACCTTTTTAATTAAAGTAAAGCTGAACTTGATAAAGAAAATCAGAGATTAAGGATAAACACTTTTCGTTTATTTATATAAGAGAAAAAAGAAAAATTTATATAATAACTATTTAGATATATTATTTTTTAAATTTATTTAACAATTTATGCATGATAATATGTAGCTGTTAAGAACAATGTCTTCTCTGGACTTCTTGCACTTTGACACAGATAACAAGTTATGGTTGAAACTTTTAAATGTTATGTTCTTCTAACAATTACTTATTAAAAAGAAACATTTAAAAGAAAAATATATCAATCACAATTTTCACTGTACATATAGTTTGGCTTTCACTTTCATTGTTGTTTATACAAACTATTTAATACAGGAATATTTTCAGAAATAAAATTTTATTTTGCTGAAAAAAGTACTATTAGAGTTGGTCTTTTGTATCTGAAAACACAGGAATCTCATGGTTTCATATTAAAAATATATTTATAACTTTGATTAGAATTTAATTCTTTTTGAATGAAAATCTAAACCTGTTTTGATAAAAGTCAAACGGAATAATTAATGCATGCAGTGCCTTGTAGTTCATTAAGCCCCTAGAAAAGTGAAGCCATTAGTTTTTTCCATCCTCACTAGTTTCAGGCTGCTTGCTTCTCTGGCCAGTCCCCAGCTGGGATCTTTCAGTTTGGATCATCCATCTAAAACTAATTTTAGGACAGTCTCTATTTCTGCCTCCATCAGTGTCTATGTAATATTCACATAGGATCTGTTGGTTTCATTCTGAGGACTAATAACATTTAATCAATGGTTAATATGAAACACATAAAACAATATAAACTCAACCACAGTAAGATTTGAAATTCTTATTTGATGAAATAATTCTAGATATTCCTATATATTTTTTATTGCTGGGTATTTATTTAAATTCTTAAAATATTGTGTATAAAATGTAAGAGCGTTTACCTCTTTATATTTATCTTTCAAATTACTGTTTGATTGAAGATCTGTCATCTCCATTTACAAATGAACTGGTGCCTGTAAAGCTTCAATATTTAATGGATTGTTGAAAATTGGGAATTTTTGTGGTAATCTTGAAAACGATTGTTGAATTACTGTATCAAATTTTGCAGAAGTTGAGAATATTCATCGAATTTTTTTTTTTCGTTTACTGTGCCAAATGATTTTAAATGAGGAAAATGACCCAATGTTTGATTTTTTTCCTGATTTTTTAAAAGTCTCACCTTGGTTTCTAAGGTCTGAATACGTGAATACATTTTAGTGACTATCAGATTTTTATCCTTTATATTCAGATCAGTCAAGTGCTTATACATATCTACCAAAAAAGCACAAACAACCCACCAGTCATTGTCATAATCAATTGCGCTGCCTTTCTCTCTCTCTAACACGAAAACTTGAATAGAGTCACGTTATGCAAAAAATCCTTTTAATACTTCTCCTTGACTGAGCAAACGAACGGTGGTGAAATAAGAGACATCAGAAAACATTTCATCCAAGTCTTATAAAAATTGAGTGAACTGTCAGTGATATTAACAGTAATTTTATCACTGACAGTTCACTCAATTTATGATGAATTATACAATGAAATCCCACAAAATTATTTGATATTTTCTGTTTTAATTTAGTTACAGCACCCAAATGTTTGCCAGCCATGGTAGGAGTGCCATTCGTAGTTCTGCTGCTAAGAATATTCGAGTCGATTTCCTATACAGTTATAAAAGACTCAATAGCTGAAAAAATATCATTTGCTGTTGTAGTGCCTGGCACAATTGAATTCAATTTAATAGTTCCTCAGTTATTTCAAAATTACTGTTAATACCTCGTATAAAAACAGCAGATGATCTGTATCAAAGTATCAGGGCTCTCGTCAACACTTTGTAAATTCCTTAATTTTCTCCTTCAGTTGAAGTACCAAATTTTGAGATAAATCATTTATTTTTGAAGCAACATTGTTTCTTGACAGCGAAATATTTTGAACTATTGACTTTTGAAATGGCAATGAAACATAGGCAACTTTCAACATACAGTCTTTAATAAAATCACCAACAGTGGAAAGTTTTGATCTCTTCGAGATTTCTAATGTTATTATGTAACTTGATTTCAGAGTATAGAAATTTGATTTAAGATTCGTATAATAGTGTCTCATCCAGCTAAACACCTAACAAACCACAAATGTTCGATTGCAAATCAAACACTGTGATTCACTTTTGCAATTTATGAAAAAATATGCAATTTTTCATTTAGAATGAGAAACTCTGCAATCTTTATCAACTTTACATTTTTATGACATTATGCAAAAATCGTAATAATTATGGAACTCGACACAACAATTATAGATATCGCACGCGACATGACACAAACAAATGCACAATACCTTCACAATCACTATTTCGCAGTACAATTAAAATCCTTCTCCGACCGTATTGCTTTGATAACCTGATTCAATTGACTCACGTCATGCCCCAACGCATTAGTTTTAAATAGATAAGGTAGGTTCTTGTCTAGACTCAAAGCACGTGGAAGAGTATATTGTTCTTAACAAAAATGATAGGATATTTCGCTTGTTGTTAAGAGATGGCGTTACTGTCTATCTCTCTCGCTTGTCTGGGCACGAGCTGTGCTCGAAATTACTTATAATTGTAGTATGTTCTACACCAATCAAATCAAGCAAAAAATTTCTTTCAGTACATTATCTGCTTTAAATGTCCGTCATTTTTTAGAAATTAAAAAAATCACGTGATGATTTAAACCAATCATAGCACTATTCCTTTGCAGCGAGCTGTAATCATATTAAAAAAAGTGGCTTTTTTTTCAAGACAGTTTTTTTTTATTTATTATCGAGTGATGGAAGAGAAACTTCTTCCTAAGTGCATAACGATTTATTTTATATATCTCTTGATGTGGAGTACAAAATATCTGCCTCTCATATGAGGAAAAGCAACTCAATTTTGCTGACAATGTAAATTGATTGCTTCGTCTTTGTAAATAATTTAGTTTGATTTATGTATATTTTATCACTGCAAAACTCTTTTAAGGGATATTATTCAAAAGTTATTTTACGTTATGTCCTTCTTATTCCTTTCTTTTTTAGAAAACATCCTTGCATGTGCATGTTGCGCTGCTAACAGAAAGATGATTAGATTACAGAATTATCATTGTTGAGTTTCGAAGAGCATTATCAGTTTTGAGATAAATTATTTTTTATTTTAAGCCATCTATTAATATCTAATATTTTTCTGTGGGATTTTTTAATATTCTTTTAACTATTCCATTTTTAATGCATTATGGACTGGTAATTTAATGTTTTTAATACTTATTTAGAAGATTACATTTATTATTGAATTCTTTATACATATCAGCAGAAATGAAATACAGAAAAGCAAATTTTAATGGAAATGGCATGTTTATGTTGAATAAAATTATATAAAATTAACATCATACCAGAATTATTTGTAGCATATTCTTTTAATGAAAAAAATGTATAAAAATAAAATATAAAAATATTTTTAAATAGATTCTTATGATAAACAAAATCATTAAAGTAAAGAAAAAATCTGAAGTAGACTCTAATAACTGAGAAAAAAATCAGTCTTCAATTATTCCAATGTTTTATTCAAAATATTACAATGTCATTTCTTTGATGTTTTTAGAGTAATTTATGACTTCATAATAAATACCTAATAAATATCTATCTTATTAAATAAATAAAATCCAACTTACGGTATATCTATATATTTAGTTTAAAATATACTTCATTAAAATCCTTAGTATATTTACCATGATATGATTTAAACAAGAAATGTATAATTTCGAATAAGTTTCTTTACATCTGTAAAAAAATACTTAATATTTGTAAAGTAATGCGCATTAAAATAGCAGTACAATTATTATATTTTCAGTGCAAATAAAATGCCCTTCAACTGAAAATCTAAGTTTCATGTCGTCAGAGTCATTATAATTTAGTCATTACAAATTAGTAAAATAGTCCTTATACTAATTTATGAGAAGTCAGAAACTGATAAGCCATATTTTGAAATATTAACATGAAAGTTTTTGTATCTAACCCAACTCGGTTTATACCACACATGGACACGGTTAATATAAGTTAATGATTGTTTTAATAATCACACACATAAATATACATATTTTTAATATTGAATATACAATTCTGATTTTTAATGGTAGTATCATGGCAAAAATAACAGTAAACTGTTAAATAAAAATAATAAATATTTTAATAATAACGAGATTTGAGAGTTGCTGCCATGAAATATTGGGTGAGAAAATTGCTCAAAATTGTAAGTTATGGATAATTTTTTTTTTCTGTTTTTCACACTTGTGTCATAACTTAACATTTTTTTTATCCATTATAAAGCCATGTAATTTAAATCACAATAGTGGAGGGTTTATTTTTATTTCTTTATTTTTTATTTAAAATAATATTCTGTATCATATAATAATATTCTGTATCATTATAATAAATTAGGGTTATAATTTAAATACTAGCAGACTTATGATTGTAAAATAATGTATCCACATGGATAGAATATTTCACAATCTGTACAGCAAGATTGGACAAAATAGCTGGGTAAAATATTATATAGTAAAATGGTGTTCAAAACTTAAGCAACAGGTGGTTTTTCTGCCATAACTTTCGCGAGAAATCATCTAAGGGACATGAAATTCAGATATGAGACACATCTTTTTGTACTTAAAGGATGGCGAAAGCATAGTTGCACAAAAATGAATACAATGTATAGAGTAAGAAATCAAACAAAAATAGGCTTTATTGAACTCACAGTACTCCTGCACAAGATCATCTGTCCAAGAAGAATAATAACAAACAGATGTTCCTTAGTATGGGATATGCCCTCCCCTTACTGCAATGGTTGCTTCGCACCGTCTTCCCATTATCAGCAACAGATTGTCTAGCAGTTCATGCGGTAAAAGTGACCATTCCTCCATCAGCATCTGTTTCAGCTGCTGAGTGTTCCCCAGTGGATGCAATCATGCCACAATGCGTCTCCCCTAAGCATCCCACAAATCCCACCATCAAATTCAACCCTAAGCGATAATTCAAAAGTTAATTGAAATGATCAATAAAATTTAAACTTAATTTTTTTTTTCAAATTTTTAACTTTTGGAAAATATACATATTTTAAAATCAGAGTCTCCATACAATCAAGTTGCAATTTTCATTGCCTAAACAACTTTTTAATTATCTCCTATTTATAAAAGCATTAGAAAAAATTTATAAATTATCAGTCTGTTAAAAATTATGGAAATAGTTAATAAACCTGCAGCTTCAAAACTTTTTATGTTATTCGTACATATATTAGTTCGTACAAAACTCAGTGTATGTATGTATATATATACATATATAATGAAGTTAAATGTTGATGTTATATAAATTTTACCTTTAATATTTAAATAATTTCAATTCTAATATTACAGGTTTGTTCCACAGAGCGATCATGCATAGCGGTTCAGCCTTAAGTCCATGGGCAGTCGCTAAAGATGCTATTTCTCATACTCTTCATGTGGCAAGAGTTCTCAATTGTCCTGTTCAACATAATACAGCATTAGTAGAGTGCTTACGTAAAAAAGAACTGCAAGATATATTGAACGTAGACGTAGAGTCTCCAGATTATATATCAGCATTTGGACCTACTGTCGATGGTATAGTTCTTCCTCAAGATCCAGCAGAAGCAATGGAGAGGAATCCAGCTTTGTTCACTCAATATGACCTGATGTTTGGGGCTACCAGAGTAGAATCTTACTTTCAGTTTTCCGCCGCAGAAGAAAAATTTGGTATAGATAATGAAAGAAGAGACAGAGTATTAAGAACTATGGTGCGAAACCTTTTTACATATCATTTGCAAGAGGTTAGTGTTTTCAACTAGTTCATTTTAAATTTGATATTGATTTATAATAAGAATTTCATTTTTCTTATTCCCAATGATATTTAAATATTTAACAATACGATTGAAAAAATATTCCCATGTTTATAATTCATATATTAATGTTCTAATACGAGAGTTTTTATTGTGTATTAATTTAAGTGATTGGTTAATTGCTGAGTCATAAAAAAAATTCAAGAGTTTATTTTTTCATATAAATTTAAAATATGTTGAAGGGTGTTAAATTAGTGTTACTCAATAAAATTGCTCTTATAAAAACGAAAACAAAAGTATGCCAGATTTGTTATGTGAGTAACTTGTTCACGTGAAAATGATTCTTTTCTTGGTAATTTTACCACACCTGCCGGCGGTGTGCAGTTAACTAGGTTGTCTGAGCCATGTTCGCGGAAATGTTACGTGACATTCATCTCATGAGATTGGAAAGCTAATCTACTCTCCTGTTACTAGACAACATTTCATTGATTTCTTACGTAACAAAATCATTGCTTGAACAAGTTAGTACATGATTCTTTGCCTCAGTAAATATATCTATATATATATAGTAGTCTATTTCCTAGCACAGAATTTAAAGATTAATTGGTCATTTCACAAATGAGAAATGCTTATTTTATTTGTTACGATCAAATTAAAAACATACTTTAATTTTTTGATTTTTTACACTCACTTGATTGAGTATTAAGTATCTTCAGTATTAACTTACCTTTAGAAGCACATGAAAGTAGCCATAATTTCAGCTGCTAATGACACTATAAGAAAACTGGATTTTATTGCAAAAATGGAGTTTATCAAATTACTTTATTCAATAAAAATTATATTTTCTTTTGAAATCAACGATTAAATAAAAATTAAATTGTTTTTCTTTTTAAATAGAGATTCAAGTTCCAATCACTTTAATCGGAGGGTCATTTTTGAATAACATGCATATATTTTTTAGAAACCCGAATAATGAAATTGCAAGTCAAAAATTGTCAGTAATTTCTTCTTTTTTGTTATATTTAAAGAAATTATTTATTATTATGTTTTCAAAAATATTACTACATAAGCTTATATGTATTGGCTATATTTGATAAAGTACTCACACGCATACAATATGAGTAGTAAGTTTCTTTATTGCCTTTTATATTCTTAACTAAATATGACATTTAAAAGTTGTTCTCTTGTTAGCAAGATAAAATATTGATTTTCAAAAATAACATTATTTTTTATTGAAGTAAAATAGAAGAAGCTATTTCAATACATGAATCTGTTTATTGTATATATTTGATTATAAATTAATTGTTGCTTCCAGATTTTCTTAACTATTGTGAATGAATACATGGATTGGTCCCGACCCTTCCTCCACGCCACTGATATTTTCGATGGAACAATAGATGCCATTGGCGATGCTCTCGTTGTTGCCCCAATCATAAGGGTTGGTTCATTTCATAGCGGAAGTCCCAGGGATTCTTATTCTTATCCTTCCTCATCCACACGAGAAAAGAAAAGTTTCTTTTATATTTTTGGCTACCAAACAGAATTTGGTGATTATTCATCCAGACTTGGTTGCGTCACTGGTGAAGAGCTGGCTTACGTCTTTGGAGCTCCATTGGTGACATCACTCTCTCATTTTTCAACAAATTATTCAAAAACAGAATCAGCATTGTCTGAAACCATTATGCTTCAATGGACGAACTTTGCTAAATATGGGTAAAGTTATATTTCTTTCTCTAATTTGAGAGACTAATTTTTAAATAAAAATATTTGATTGAATTAAGAATAAAATTTAAATTTAGTTTTATGATTAATATATTTAGGGAAATGTTACTAAATTTTTCAAAAACATTTACTACACTTTCCTTCAAAGAACAAAGCTCCTTTGGTAAAATCCCACCATATATTTAAATAACTTAAATATACACTACTGGCCATTAAAATTGCTACACGAGGAAGAAATGCAGATAACAAAATGATATTTATTGGACAAATATATTATACTAGAAATAACAAGTGATTAAATTTTCAAAAAATTTGATTAGATCCTGAGAAATCAGTACTTAGAACAACAACCTCTGGCAGTAATAACAGCAGTTATGCGCCTGGGCATTGAGTCAAACAGAGATTGGATGACATGTACAGGTACAGATGCCCATGTTTCTTCAACACGATGCCACAGTTCATCAACCGTAGTGACTGGCGTTTGGTGACGAGCCAGTCGCTCGGCAACCATTGACCAGACGTTTACTATTGGTGAAAGATCTGGAGAACGTGCTGGCCAGGGAAACAGCCGAGCATGTTCCGTATCAAGGAAGGTCCGTACAATACCGGCTACATGCGGTCGGGCATTATCCTGCTGAAACGTTGGGTTTCGCAGGGCTCGAATAAAGGGTAGAGCCACGGGTCGTAACACACCAGAAATGTAATGTGCACTGAACAAGAGGTGACCGAAACGTGTATCCAATGGCACCCCATACCATCACGTCAGGTGATGTGCCAGTATGACGATGACGAATGCCCGCTGCCAGTGTGCGTTCACCATGATGCCGCCAAACACGGATGCGACCATCATGATGCTGTACACAGAACCTGAATTCATCTGAAAAGATGAAGTCTCGCCATTCGTACGCCCTGGTTCGTCGTTGATCACACCATTGAAGGCGCTCTTGTCTATGACGCAACGTCAAGGGAAGCCGCAGCCATAGTCTCCGAGCTGAGAGTCCATGCTGCTGCAAACGTCGTCGAGCTGTTCGTGCAAACACTTGTCTTCCAAACGACACCGTTTCTTGACTCACGGCTCGTGACGTGGTTGCACGATCCATTACGGCCATGTGGATAATATGCCTGTCTTCTCGGCTGCTAGTGATAGGTGGCCGTTGAGATTCCGCATGGTGTTCCGTATTACCATCCTGAACCCATCGATTCCATATTCTGCTAACAGTCATTGGATCTCGACCGACGCGAGCAGTAATACTGCCATAAGATAAATCACAATCCCGGCACGCGACAAATCGACCTTTATCAAAGTCAGAAACGTGCTGGTACGCATTTCTCCTTTTTACACGAGGCATCACAACATTTTTTCACCAGGCAACAACGTTCAAATGCAATTTGTGTATGTGGAACCGGCTGAACAATTTCCTTATTTAAACAAAATGTAGTTGTCGTTACTAGCGACGGCTTTATCTGAATGCGCTGAAAAGTTAATCATTTGCATATCACAGCACCTTTTTCCTTTCGTATAAATTTCACGTCTGTAGCATGTCGCCTGCTTGGTGTTGCAATTTTAATGGCCAGTAGTGTATATGATCCTTTCATTTGATAAAACTATATGATATTGTTTGAGTATGATAAATTATAATTTAAATTATTATTTGTCATAATTTATTTCTGAATTCTAGGAACCTCAGACTTTAAAAATTGTTTATTTGGCTTATTTGGCTATAAATTTTTCTGCAAAAAGTTGAATGGTATTAGTATAAAAACTCGAACTATATTGGTTCTTTTAAATTTTTTCTCAAAAAAGAAAGCTGCAACCAAAAAGTGGATTCTATGAAATGATCATAAGACTTAAATATACAATTGATAATTTATATGACATTTGTTTTTACAAACCTCAATCTTAGGACCATTAACGATTTTTAAAACCCAGTTTTCTAAAATAGTCTCATAAATACAATGATAATTTTAATTCCATTTATGAACATTACTTTTTTAGAATATGTTTTTGTATCTTTCTCAAACTCATTTTCATTTCTCTTTTGCTAGGACATATTTTCTATCATCTGCTATTTTTTACAATTTTATTTTATAGCTGATAAGTATGAATTTACTTTTTTATCTGATAAAAGAATATCCTTCGAGTTGTAGATATCCTAAAGAACTGCTGCTGCTTAAAACCCGATTTTCTTGAAACACATCATGTAGAAAATCCCCCACCTAATTTAATTTTTGCCTTACACAGATGCATCAGAGTAAAGTCAGTATATTCCAGTTCAAATACACATATGCGTAAATGAAGAAAACAAAATACAATTCAATTTTATGATACCTTGAGTATATTTTAATTATTTATGTACTGATAAAGAAAGACATTGCTGAAAAAAATGTTTCTTGAGTTCTTTTGAATAGTCTCTTGTAATTTATACATAAGAATTATTGGGTGATCAAATGATTAAGCATTTAAAGACTGAGAATGAGACAGAACTTTTAGATATCAAAGAATAACATGATGTAATGTTTTGTTTATTTCTAAAACAAGCAGATGACTGGCCAATATAAGTAGATTTTATGAGAAAACCACAGTAAACTGTATTTCTTACTTGGAAAAAAAATAGTTAAACATGCTTCAAGACATAGTTTTCAAATCGAAATAAGCTAATGCCTGATGTTTCATCAATAAAAAATAATAATAATTATTTTTGAGGAAAAAATTTCTTCCAATAGTATTTTATTAAGAAAAAAGAGAGGAGTTGCGGTTTATTCAAAAAATAGTTTAAGATTCAACATTTATTTTTCCCTTTTACGAACTTTAAATTTTAAAATTCCTTAATATACATTCATATATAAATATATATATAAATAGAGAGATAAGTATGTATATATAAGCGTATGATGTAGAATAAACCCTATATTATAGCGAGAATAAATTCTTTCATGTTTTGCTGAAATATACGAAGTATTCAATAAAGTTGCAGGAAAACAATTTTAGTGATTATACATAACTAGAGCAAAATTCGAAAGTTATTAGTTTTATTTTTTAAAACTGGTAGAAATTTTAATATTTTCTAGCTACGTGTGTATATATTATGCATAAAAATGAAAATGTATATATAACTAAAAATGGAATATATTTATTCAATAAAAACTGCATAATACATAAAAATTTATTTTTTTGACTCATACTTTCATTTCTCCTTTTTTAGAGATCCAAACGTTGTACCATCCAATGATACAGTAAGTGAAAATATCAGAGGCAGGTATGAGAAGATTACATGGCCTGCATATGAACCAATTCATCAAAAATATCTTAGCATATGTATGAAGCAAATTATATTATCTTTTTTAAAATATTCAGTAGTTATATAGTCATGAAAAATAAAGTTCTGTATATGTATAAGGAAAATACTTTTTTTCCTTATATTAGAATAAAAATTAGAAATTTTGCAAAAAAAAAAAAAAAAAATGGGATTATGATTTTGAATAAGGAGAAATTCAAAATATTTTTAAAAAAATCCTGGGTATAAATTTATGTGCATATAAGGCTGAAATTTCAATCGAAATTTTATTACTTAAAATTTAAGTGTTCAAATTAATCTTCTGATATTTTTGGATTAACATTCATTTTATTGAATAATGAGTTGAAACACTAATTTTGGATTTATGACATATTAATTTTTATACTTATTTTATCAAGAAAGCAAAAAAATTCCGAAATTTTCATTTGATGTAGTTAATAATGTAATTAAATAAGTTATTTACAAGAGATACTTTTTTTTAAAATAAAGAAAGTTTCACAAATAGTTAAGGCAAATACTTCATTTGATACTCTCTTATTTTAAAAATTAAAAGTACAGAAAAGAAGCAAAATGCAATGTTCTTAAATAAATGAATAATTTGAAGTTCAGCCAAATTATCAAAATTCTATTTTTCATGCATACTTCTATTGTATTTTATTTCAAGTTTTTTACATAAAAAATATTCAAAATCATAGATAATTATATAAACATTCCTGGGTACTTGCAAGGGTATATTCCATTATTCCCCTGCAATTGATCATAGAAGCAATTGTTATGTAGTTTCTGACCTTAAAGTTTTGGGTTTAAATAAGTTTTGCTTATAAATGATAACTGTTTAGTTAATCAAATGGGAATAAAGTGTTTGTACTATTTTTAGTGGTTTCTAAATATGTAAATCTTTTTAAATAATACACGACATAAGTATTTACGATAGTAATTGTGATTACTTTCTTTCCCGTTACTATTATCGTATAATGGAATCGTATTGATTTTTGTATATATTAATGCATATATTGATCTAATTGAATGTATTTAATGTCCAGTTTAATTAAAATTTATTTCTTGCGTTGCAAACCAATTATGAATAAGAAATTTTCATAAAAACTTAAGAAATTGATGTAGATTATTAGATTTCCTTTCTTGAGCAACCACTTTAAATAAATTCAATATATTTTAACTAAGCCTTACATAATTTAAAATGTTAATACATTATTTGTTAAGCAAAATTAAAAACTATCGTGCTTTATTTTATAGCCATAATTAAAAATATATTTTGTCAGCATAATTAATTGATTTAGTACTGCTTATATGAAAAAAAATAGTCTATTTAATAGAAAACTATTACTACGCATTTTTAATTAAAATCATAAAAAATTCAGTTCTTATGAATACGTATTAAATTTTATACATTATTATGATTTTCTAAAAATTAAAAAACGTAATGAAATCATTTCAAAGAGAAATATTGATTGCACCTAAATTTTCCTCGCATTTTATAATGTGATGTTGATTTATTTTTGATTTTTCAGTATTCAAAATAATATTTTCACAAGTAAAAAAAACACTATCACTGAGACATGAGATCAAAACTGTATAATTAAACCTTGAATTTTATTTAAATTTTTCTGAACATATTGATATTCATGATTTAATTAATTTCAATTGAATGTGAGTTTCTTATTTTTAATAAATTTAATGTATTTCATTATATTTATATATTATTTGTTTTAAAATTCATGTATTCTAATGCACGAATATAAGCAATTTGCTAAAATGTACTTATAATGACAAAATCATAAAATTTAATGATGGAATCATTCACAAATGAATTTATTATTGCAGCCATGAAGCCACGTATCAGAGACCATTACCATGCTCACCGTCTGTCATATTGGCTAAATTTAATTCCCCGCCTCCATAGCTCTGGTGATGTTAATGTTTCTGTACAACATCATAGACTTCAAGATCATGATAATCCTCTAAGTTATGATGGCACAGTTCGTCAATTACCTTATGGATTACTTTCTCTCATTTCCACACCATCCTCTTTTTCAGGCCAAGATAAAGAACACTCTTTATTGGCAAGGAATGACACTAATAGCGATGTCACTAATTCTTCAAAGATAAGCTTAAAAGAAACTGAAATTGTCTCAAAATTGGATAAAGGAAACAACACTTATCACAGCGAAAAACACCAACAGTTATATACCACTGCTCTCATTGTAACCATCACAGTTGGCTGCACACTTCTAATACTAAATGTAGCTATTTTCGTTGCAATATATTACCAGAGGGAAAAGGACAGTTTAGAAAAGAAACTACAAAAATCTTTTTACCAAGTGAGTATTAACTAGAACTAGAAACTGTATACATGTTAGAGCAAACTCTCATGACATTTTTTACGAAAGTTTGTTGATCAACTTACACTTATGAATATATAAGCTTACATCTGTGAAAGTTTTGCAGTATTAGCAAACAAGTGAAAACCTTCTCGAAAGAACTGAGGCTTAAACTTGAAATTTTCTCTGATTTATTTTTGAGATATTTACAAAAGTAATGTATATTACACATTTCCAAAATCTTTATGCACGTTTTCATGATGATCATCTTTAGAATAAATTATAAGCTAAACTGCAGTTCAATAAAATAATAGCTTTGGAAAAATTCCATGTAAATTTTCTTTTATTGGCAATATTGCGAAAATATTGAATTAAATTTCATATTTATTCATAAATAAATTTTCAACGTATTTACAACATAGAGTTCTCTACAAAAAAGAAAAACTGAAACTTTATATGTTTGTAAATTAAAGAAATGAATTTCATATAACATACTATTTTTTGGTTTCCATTGTTTTTTACGGGATAGTAATTTTGTTCACATTTATAGAAAATATAGATATTATAATTTATCTATATTTCTATATTCTTCCTTATTTATTTACCTTATACAAATTAAGGAAATGAATTTCATATAACAAATTATTTTTTGGTTTCAATTATTTTTAACAGGAGAGTAATTTATTCATATTTATAGAAAATATAGATATTATAATTTACATTAAATATGGAATCTACTCTGGTATATTTTGTATAATTTTAAACAGATACATGCAATAATAAAATTACATTAAAAAGTTTAAGTTATTCAAATAATAAAAAATAATTTGAAAAATTTCCTCTATTTTTATGTTTGTGAATAAAATTTTAATTTATACATTAAACATGCATAAAATTTAATATTATTTAAAATATTCCCAAGCAGATAATCATGGCAGTATGTTTTAATTTAAAGTGTAGATTTATCAATAAAGGCTACACAATTAAGCATCTATTTATCTTTTGTCCAGATAATTGCTAGTTGATGGATTACACTTATCCGTCAATCACCATTATCACTCATCCAGTTTGTTGATAACGAGTGAGTTAATGTTGTAATTTCTAGAATCGTGGGCTCATTAAAATTGAATAACACATTTTATTTTTATTAAAAAATATATATTTTTGATTGATGAATATAGAACAAAAATACAAAATGTTTAATATAAATTGAAAAAAAAATTGTGTGTGTCTCTCATTAACAGTTGGAAATATTAGCTAAATAGAATAATTTATCAATCATTATGACGTATTATATGTTTTAATAGATTCTTGATTAATATGGAATTGATATTATTTACTTATCCTTCCTATAAATTTAATTTTATATGTTTTTCGTTTTTTTTCATTTGATTGAGAATTTAAAAAAATAATGGTTTACAGATTAAATCAACTTGTAATAAAATTTAAAAAATCTTTTACATAGCACTTTTGAAATCAAAATTAGTAAAATATCCGCTAAATTTTTACTAAAAATTTTTTTTAACTTAATAAGTTTGCCCAAAAGATGCAATTAAAAATACAAAAATATTGTTAAACTTAGTTTGATGGTTTGCCCACTACATTTAATATTAAATATTCCGTTCGGTGGTGAATGGGGAAAAAAATGTTTATTCACAATTAATATATTAATGATTTAATATTTCATTGGAAACATCTTTTAGGAACGACGCAGTGATGATGAAGAAGGCCATCCATCTAGCGAGAAACCATTTTTGGTAAAAGACTTATCTTCTTCCATGATGCTCAACCAATATTGTTCCCAACAAGAGTTCGATGGTAGCCAAACACTTGACCTCGTCCAACCAAGTAAAGTGAAACAATTTCAAAATCAAGCTGCTAACAATCGGCAACAATCCAGTGAAGGATCTTTTCACATCACCAACAGAACCCCGCAAACTGAAAAAGGAGTGGGTGTTAGAGAAGCACAGCCACTGCTTACTCCCCCTTCTTCTACCCCGCACACTGTAGTAGCAACAGCTGATTGTCTTCAGGGATGGCCACATGCACAAGAGATGTCCGTGTAATGTATCTCTTTTACTATAAATTTTAATTTTTTTTTTATTATTAGGTATATATTTCCGTTACATAAATAGTATTTTATGTAAAAGATTTTTTGCATTAATGTTAACAAACTCTCTAACAAGAATTTGTTAACATTATAACTCTAAATCCAAATCCAATAAAGTTGCTTGTAAAATTCTTACAAGTTCAAACAACATTCTGAATGAAACTTATGGAAAAATTGAACTTTTTAGTTCATTTAGTAAATTATTTAAATTGATAACATAATTAATTTTTATGAATTTTTTTCAAATATTATATAATAAAGCACCTTAGTTCTACGTACAAAATTTGGGCAACTAATTGTTCAATGCTTCCTTATTTATTTACCTTATTCTTTAATATTTTAACAGTATTTATCATATCTACATTGAAATTATTATTTATAATATGTTACAAAAATTATTATTGTTAGAATCTTATATAAGTGTGTGTGTGTGATGCACTCTAAGACATATTTTATTTAAATATATGTTACCACTGTTTCACGTAAAAATATTTTATGCAAATTGATTGTGGTTAAAATTACAATTTCCTTTCAGATTTGGTATAGACGGCCATACTTAGAATTCACATCTGTGTAAAAGTCATCAAGGTAAGAAGTTCATTCAACACTACCTGTATTTATCCTGCACTTTTAAGATTGCGCTCTCGTATATAGGAGTTTCGTGGAAAACAATTACCACCCAAATTTGTTTTAAGAAATTTCATGTGTAATCTATGAAGATTTAAGAATCACCTTTTAAAACGAAAACTATTGAACTTTATATAAAGACTACTTTGAATTCTGATGTCACAAAAAATAATTATTCAAAGTATTTGTAAAATATCCACGTAGTTATTTTGGTGCGATTGAAATTTAAAAACATTATATATATGTGACTTCATCTCAGCAGTAATATTTCTTGAATACAATAATGATTTTTATAAGTATTTGTATGGAATAAAGTGTCTCTGTGATGTCATATTTGTTATCATATAACTACTTCATATTTTTTCAATAAAGGTTTCATTTCCATTGATAATTTTCGCTTTTTTAATAAGATTATGTAATCTACTTCTCCTATCTTATTTATAAAAGGAAAGGTTCATTCTAAAATGTGTTTACACTAAGCTTTGAAATAGGAATAATTAACGGAGAATAAACTTGGAATGAAAATAATTACAGATCATTAAATAAAAATAGTTTTTAGTAAAATAAATTTTAAAAATACTAATTCCATTTCCTGACAATGGAAATTCCATTTTAATATGTTTTAAAATAAGTACGAATATATATAGGTACATACTTTTATTCAAATAATTGCTATGAAGTGTAAAAGTTTAATTTCATACATTATAATTTTGAAAATTGCAAGCATTTTTATTTAAAACTATTATAAATCTTTTTAATATAAATGTATAATACAAGCATAATTTCTATGAATAAAAAGAATCTTCACAATACCCCACACGCATCCAAGAGATTCCTTTTTAATCGCACTTTTTTTTCTAAAGCTACATAAATTTCAACAAAGAACATCCAATTATTTTATTCCCATATGAAAACAATAAACTTCTTTAAAATTATCCTGGAAATTAAGCTTTTATGTTCACTGATAAATATTCACAAGGGGAATTGTAAAGTTATATTAGAGCAGATCAAGAATATGAGTAGAATATAGAAGAAATCGTTTTTATTTTTAGAAATCATGCATAAATAGTTCATACCTAAATACTAAAAGAAATTAATGTATATAAAATTTTGAAACTAAAAACTAACATTTGACAGTTTAATAGATAAGCAATTTTACATTATATAAAAAATAGTTAATTGTGTGTTGAATATTTTAATATTCCTTAAGCATATTTCACTGTCATGAGCCAGGAAAACAAATTTATATTTATATTTCCGTAATACTCATTTATAATTTTAAAACCATTTTTAATTTGAAAATAATTGTATTAAATATTGGCAATTAATGAAAATATTAAAATACAATAAATAAATATTTTAATTCTTAAGATATTTTAGAATATTTTACAATTAATTTAAACACAAAGTAATATAATACTTAGTTTAATTTCTAAATACCTCACTAAATGCTACTCTCCTATACTGTATTTATGGTTTTCCATACTTAATAAATATGAATCTTCCAGCTAGCAAATTAATATTTAAGGATCCTTTAAATGATATGTTTTAATGCATTACATTACTATATGTTAATTTTATTTTTATAGCATTTTAAATATTCCCTCACTAATTAATTAATAGATTATTAAAATGAAATTTGATATTGTAACAAAAATAATTATTTAATCACAGCAGACTGATTTCATAAAAATGCATGTACTAAAATCAAAAACTAGAAAGACAATGATATAATAAGAGCCACCATATAGAAATAAATTTTATTTTATTTCAATTCTCAATTCCATTCAATAAATATTTTAGGCAATTAATTAAAACCATTCACATTAAGTTTTGCTTATACGTTAAAATTAAAAAATAAAAAAAATATTCTACAGTTAACAGAAATTTAAGTTTATATGAAAAAATATTACATAATAGCTTATATGTTTTTTTTTTTTTTTTTTTTTTTTTTTTAAATGTCTTTTGACAAAGTAATAATGAAATTTTACAATAATCTTACAACTGCATATGCCAATTTAATTCCCAGGAAAATAAAATAAAATTAATAAGTGAAAATTCATACTAGATGGAAAAGAAGTAAAAACAAAATATTAAATCAAAAATAAGAAAATAAATCAAATCATAAATTTTTTCAAATATTTTTTCAAAAAAAAACTTATTTTTATACAACATTAAAATCACCCATCTTCTGCGAAAAACATTTATAGAAGCAATACCCGAAGATTATTTCAGAAAATGTGTTTTTCTTATATTTTATATATTATTAAGAAATGAAATATATTCACAATCAACTGTTAAATATTCAAGAAATCATCAATTCTATTTGTTTTGTTTGAATTAGCACTGACATATGTATTTAAAGATAATTTAATAAAAAAAATATCATACATTTTTATAACAAATTAATTAAATAAAAATCTCACTGACTAATTTAATCTCTGCTTAAAGTTTAATCCACCATTCATTATTTATAATAAAAAAAATTTCCAACTGTAAACTTAAAAAAAAAAAATCCAAATATAATTTTTTGGAGAATTGAAATAGAAATTCATTCTATTCATAAAAATCTCATTATAACAAATTTGCAGAAACTTGGGAATAATAATTCAATTTCCTGAACTGCGAAACACTCAAGCGTTTCCTTGTAGAAGAATCACCAGAAAAATAAGCCATATATCTGTCGCATTTAAAAAAGTTTATATCTCCATCTCACTTTTATAGAGTCTGATAACTACCACAAACAAATAATTTCGCCATTTCATTAATGAGCGTAGAGAGAGAAGAAGGAAAGGAGGAAGTAAGTGTGTCTTTAAGAGGAGAAAATCTTTCCTCAAACTTTCCGATGGGAAGTGTTTATTAAAACCTCAGAAAATAATCAATCGGAAATTCCTTTCAGACACTTTTCGGAAAAATAAAGTGCGAAAAGTGTTCAGTTAAAGACTTTCCTTTCACTCGCAGACTGAACCTCAATTTAATGAGATCGGAGCTTTGAGTTTTCTACTATTCCCTCCGGTGAGGGGGGGAGGGAAATGGTTCAAAATTTTATCCTCGTCCAGAAAAGGAGAGACGATTGAGAAAATTTCTCGAAGCAGAAAGTGTTTTTGTAAGAAATTGATGGGGTTCTGGATTTGTAAGTTGAGACAGTATTTTGCTTGGGAAAATAAAACTTCTGGGTTGGTTAGAATGTATTGGTCTGACAAAATTTTAAATGTTTAGTCATTTATTTTTGTATTTTATAAATTACTGAATTAAATCGTATTTTTTACAGTTTTTAAAGGAAACACATATTTTTGATAATACTAGGTGGACACAATAGTTGTTAATTAAAAAAAATTTGAAAGCTTAATGCATGTTTCATATTCAAAAATATATATGGGATAAATAATTTTAGGATATTTTGATAAACTAAAAATTAAGCTGTTATTGAAACTTCTAAAAATTATCCTTTTTTCTCGTCAATCTTTGGAATATTAAATAATTTTCAAAACATATTTAGACCCATATAATTACTTTTACTAAAATAGATAAAAAAATTACAGCACAATTAATGTAAATTTAAAAAATCATGTATCTAAGTTAATTTAACTGGTTTACATAAAATCTAATAATTGGAAAATACATTGCTAGTTATTGAAATTACATCTTACTTTATTGATAAAATTACTATAAGTTATTTTATCAATAAAATGGTACTTTTTAAAATTATATTTCTAATAATAAGGGATTAAATTTTCAAGAAATTTGAAAACATTGATCATGTGTAATAAGTACACTTCTTGCATCATCAATAATAATACTTATGTATCTAGACATTAAAACAAAGAATTTATAGCTTATTACGGACCATGAAATTTCAATACGAAATCATTATCCAGAGTAAATGGCGTATCATAAAGCAACAGATAGAACCAGACGATTACTCTAATTGTAAAATGTTTGAAGTACGTGCTCGCATAGGCAGAAGCCACAAAGTTTTCTGTAGAAAAAGGTAGCTCCAAAAAAGTAGCATTTCGTAGGGCTTTTATTAAGGTAGAATCGCGACACTTACTTAATACAAAATAAATGTAACTATCACTGTTTAAAGCTCCAATAATTTTAACAATTGCTCACAGAGCTGTGGATCCAATGGATCTGATATAATTACTCCAGGTAATGAACCAGTATAACGAGAATAAGTCTCACTTACAATAAATAATCCTTATCAAAAATGAAGCCAAATGTGATGCAATAATCATGGTATAAACAGAAATGAGATTCATTTTTAAACACGATGATAAGCCTCCCTATTTTCAGATTTGTCATTATTCACATAATTGAAAGATTTCTCTTGTTGCAACAGCAACTTTCCCTGTACCTTGACCAAACTTGGTCTTTGCGAATCAGGCGGAAGAAGCCTGTTTGAAGTAATTAGAAGAAGCTACCAAGCATAAGACTTCTATTACTTGACCTGTCACTCCCAGAGATATTATTTCCCTTGAAGGAGCTTGACACCACTACCTATTTAACGTAAACAAACCTCTTTTCGTGAATAATAGGAACCTTCAATTAATTCGTTATTCGAATTCCCTGCATTCCAATAATGAGAGCAATTCTCTTACTAACCTTGCAACTGAGATTTTAAAGAGCTCTGTCTATGACATAACATCAAGAATAGACGAGTTTATTGTCATTAACATGACAATTTATATTGTTGCAATACTTATTAAACATTTTTGTGCAGAAATTGGTGCTTTAAAAACAACCCCCTTTTTTACAACCCGACTGCACGGTTCTTTAAGTCCATGAGGGGAAAACGTCCCTCTTTATGTTAGTGACAGTGATGGATGATATCTAGTACTGCGTTTTCGGCATTGAACCGATAAATTTGATTTACTGCATATAGTGAAGGACCTATACTGACTCGAGCAGCAATATTGGAATAAGGTAAACGTGCAATTGCAATTTGCGTACAAGAAACCTATATATTATTTCGTCTTTTAAACATAATGTGAAAGTCGCAAGAACCACTAATACCAGTAATATAGTAGACATGTTTTAAAAATTAAGTCACTTGCATATTGCAGGATAATCTGTATTTTCAAAGTCTTTAAGAAAAATATTATGATACCTTTTTGTATTGAAATTTTTAAGGCTAACAGTGTAAATATTTAAATTCTATAAATTTGGTAGGACAGTGATGAGACATACTAATCCAATTGTATAAAACTGTATGTAATACAGTTGTCACTACTATTGTTTAAAATAATAAAAATGATCAATGGACATTAAAAAAAACAGTTTAATTTATTTGAATAAAACATTAAAATTGTATGTATGTTTTTAAGTTGTTTAGTTTATAAAATTGACATTTTCTTTATTTTTATGGGAGTTTTAATGATAAATAAGTAAAGCACATTGATTTCAAAGAAGTAATTTATTTTAGATTAAAACAAAATTTACATAAAAGCAGAAATAATGACAAATCACAGTTTCTATTAAAATAATTTTGTTTGCTTATACACTTTCATGTAAATGATTTATTTTGGCGTAACTAACACCACGCAAGACCACCATAACACGTAGACTAAGACCACCATAAGACAATTAATGATAAAATTTCCCGTGTAGATTGCCTTCTATCAGAACATCTCATAGACAGTAAGTCGAGTCCAAGTATCTCAAGGAAGACTAGAAATTTCCTAATCACTCACACAATTACATAGGCACACAAAGAGACAACAAAAGCTTAAAATTATTCTCCCATTATCTAACGAAATCTGAGGAAGAACTCAAAATTTATCCTTGTAAAGAGCGCTGCCAAGCCACTGGGTGTCTGTAAACCCTATGTTCATTTTGACACCACCTAGTGGTCTTTTTACTGACCCTGAATTCTTAAAAGGCATTTTAATATCCATTTGTTAAATTAAGGATTTAATTTGAAAAATTCACTATCATTAATCTTTTCTTAGTTAACAAATTAAGTTTCTAATTCTTTGAAATCATTAGTGAAATTTTTCTTAGTGCCCAATGAAACATTTTATCCAACCCCTTTGCTGCATATTAAATATATGGATATTAAAATAATGCTTTTTCCTGCATGACCAATGGCATAGAATTCAGCTTACATTAGATACAGGTCAACAAAATGTCAAATAGTTGGAAGAAATCAAAAAATGTAAATAAATCTTCTGCCCAAGAGGTTTGAAGAAAGAGACAATAGCCTTATAAAATAGAAAGGATACCTTTTGTTAGAAAAGGTAACCCCTGAATTGAAGATCAGAGCTTTCTTTTGCTTTCTTAAAAAGGATAAGAATAACAACTGCTTCTTTCTTCTATGAATTGAGGAAAATTCAGGTTTTTCGACTTAAAAATACTACAAGCAGTCGGATTTAAGTTCATCTCAAGTGCTTGCATTCTGTTTAGAAAACTTTTTTTCCTTAGCTTATATCCAAAGGCTTGTAAATAATGAAGGAAAACCTATTGATTCTTGGAATGCTTATTTTGTTGTCGAATCACGTTCTTTGTTTTCTACATCATTATAAATATAAGAAGATACAGATTTTGAATTGAAAATCTACTTTAGGGTGGGGGGGGGTAACATATAGCATTAAAATTCGGGTTTTTTTTTTATTTATTGTAAATAACTTTCGCTCGAAAGTGTGTCATCAAAAGTGTCCGATTATTTTCAATGACATAGATTGTGTTTCGAATTTAATACTCAAGTATTATCTATAGTAATAATTCACATGAAAATCTTATAATTCTTTTTTATAAATTTATAATTTGATATTAAAGTTACGTTATAACTTTTTTAATATATCAGCAAATCTTACTTTTTATCATTTCAAAAATCCATAAATTTTAATAGAAGTTTAAAATTATATATGGATTAATTAATTTCAATTTATGATAAATAATATCTATAAAATCTGTTTCGAACAGTTTTCTAAAGAAATATTTGTATAAACTGTGAAAAAGTTAAGTTTAAAAGAAAAATAATCAAAAAAAAGTAAACAAATTTGCGTATCTGTAAGTTATATGAGAAATATGTGGAAAAAATATCTTATATATATATGCTTAATTCAGTTCAAAATGTTTTAAATTAAGAATAATTAGTAACTCAGTGTGTTCAAATATTGAATTCTAATCGTTGTTATCATATATGTTTTAAAATTAATGTTACGGAAATCATTATATTTAGTTAATGTGCCTCTCAGAATTATTACTCTCAAAGTGCAATTCAAATACATTTTAAAGCAATTCGTTTTCG
The DNA here is from genome assembly GCA_026290005.1 of Latrodectus geometricus. Lineage (NCBI taxonomy): Eukaryota > Metazoa > Arthropoda > Arachnida > Araneae > Theridiidae > Latrodectus > Latrodectus geometricus. Next base: position 24,485 of record JAPDSC010075084.1, on the reverse strand, counting down.
TGACATAATGTCCGTTCACCATTATTAAATTTTAATCAATATAGGAGTTTACGCAGGGCTACAAGTATGAATACATTTCTACATATATCTCTCTCTCATGCTATGCGTACATCAAAACTACTAAATACTAATCTGTAATCGTTTAAATTAAATTATCTTTTACATAAAACAACTGTAAGTTTAAACTCTAAAGCCAGTTGCAACCAAATTATTTAATGTAATGAGAATATAATTATAAAATTTCATGATATATTTTTCATTTCATGATAGATTTTTTGTGCTTTGTACCAAAAATAAAATATATTGTATTCATTTTGTCCATATATAAACATTAGAAATAATGAAATATAATTGTATTAAAACTTTATGTTATGTTAATGTCAGGAATACAAAACTTTTAAGAAATTTATCATAAGACATTTTTTTTTTTGCCTTAAACTTCTATTGTATGTTTCTTGACTTTTTTTGTCAAATATTGTTTTATACTTAATTTCTTATGTAAGTCCAGAAAAAAATTAAATTATATTAAGATCAACTACAAACATATTAATAAAATCAGTGGAAATTAAAAAAATGGAAATTCTGATTCAAAAAATTTAAATTAAATATATATATGAAGGCTAAAAAAAATCAACTTTTCCTGCATATTTTATTTGGTTGTAAGCATTTTAAAAATTCAACAATACTATATAGATATATATATATATATGTGTGTGTGTGTAAAAATAGCAGTCATTAAAATTAAGTTATTTATATTCTTTAAATTTAATTTTTTTTACTATTATATTTGCTACAGTTTTTATATAAAACACTGATTTGACTTGTCAGATTTTATCTTAATATAAACTTGGCATCTTCTGTAGGTTTCTAGTTTATTTTGCTAATTTAACAAATACGACAAAGAAAAAGGTATTTTCAAAGAAAAAATAAATATTTGTATAATACAAAAGCGAACAATAACGTAATTTTGAAATTTCAGTTATCTCATTTATTGTGATGACAAATATATTTTCTTATATCATTAACAAAAATGCTGCTATTTCTTAATATCAATGATACAAAAGAAAATAAGTTAAAGTGTCATATGCTTATCTTGACTAATTTTTTACTGTGTAAAATATAAATAACTAGTTAAGTCATTGAATCAAAGCATTGCTTGCCCCAAATTAAATTCATAAAAGATAGATAAAAAGTATAAAAAAATTATAGTTAAAACAAGAATTAGCTGATTTCACATTCAAAGAATTGTAATGACTATTATTTAAATAACTTATAACTGATTATGATTTAATTTTTTTAAATACATTTCTTACTCAATTTACTTTTTAGAAGAAATAAATGACATCATAACACTATGATTTTAAACAGTAACATAAAGTAAGAATACTTTTAGCAGTATTCTCATCACGTAAGTGTACTGATAAAAAGTCATATAATATTTACAAATTGATGCAAATAATTTTTATAGAAAGGTAGCTGATTCACAGTGTGAATTCCCAAAAAATAAGCTTTTTTAGTTCAATTTAAAAATGATATTGTACAGTTAAATCATAATTTCATATGTTGCTAACCATGATATAAACATGCTCATATTTATCAACGGAAATTAAATTCGCAAACATATTTTAACATCTAACAAAGTATTTTATTTTTAAATTTGTTTTCTGATTTATTAAATGAATTTTAAATTTTGCTTACAAATATTAACTTAGCGAAAATGCATATTGAATTTTATTAAATAAAATAATATGCTATGTAATGAATTTTTCAATAAAAACATAAAATTTTTCTTAGATTTGAGAGTAATTATTTTATGCAATGTACATAATCTGCTAATCGTTCAGCTTAGTTAGAGGTTTCAATTATAGCTCAAGCATGGGGAACGCCACTAATGAGTAAAGTGATAATCAATCGGAGTAGTGGTAATTGGCTCAGATCTATTTCCGATCTCATTTCATGTTCTCTAATGATAAAAACTGAACCTAATGCAGTACGCATAATATTATGTGTAAAATACTTCGAAACTGTATTTTTAAGCACTTTTTATCTCTAATATAGAAGAAATTTAAAAAATAAATCAGTAGGATTATAAGATTATTTGTAAATGCTAACAATGCATTGATATTAATAATATTAATCATGACAACTCGTTTAATTTTCATTTTATACGAACGTTTACCTACTGTTATTTGTGATGTATATTCAAAAGATATATATATATATATATATATATATATATATATATATATATATATATATATATATATATATATATATATATATATATATATACATAGGAATGTCAATTAAAAATACGATTAGAAAATCAAGCAATACTCTACCGAGAGTAACAAATTTTTCTTGTACGAATTTACTTGGAAATTAATGTTAAATAGTGAACAGTTGGAAAAAGAAGGTTTTTTTATTTGCCAGCAAAATTTCAGATTTCATACTTTGACAGTCAGTAACGGACACCCTAAAACCTGAGCTATTTTAAGATCCACCGCTTTAATTGTCTACCGGGATGGCTTTATATATAGATATATACACAGGAGAGCAAGTAATTCCGGACTGTACCTAAAGGTTAATGGGCTCGGAATACTCAATTCTCATCAACACCTTGTAATGTCATACCTGATCTGGTACTCTTCACTTTGCAACCACCCACATCAAGCTTTTTTATAAATAATCGATGCAGAATCTAATATTATCCGTATTCGACAACATTGAATTTCCCACTCAGAATATGGCTGTTTTTTAAGCATGAGGTGAATAATTGAATTCTACATAAACTGCATTTAAATATAAGTATGAAAGTAAAAAATATGATAATAACCTGATAGAGTTTCTTATTAAAGACACATATATGTACAGCTGAAATTATTTTATTCTTGCATAAATTTAATACTTTTAATTGTTTTAGTGAAAGAAATAATTAGCTATAAAATATTTATTTTTTTAATCTTTTGAGCTAAACTCTAGATGTTAAAGCTTAAACTATAAATTGTTTAACAATATTAGATTGTATGGTTCGTTCAGAGTAAAACCAAAAGACTAACAATTTTAATGGCAACAATGCGATATTAGCTAGAATATATATTTTTTCTTTTAAATTGAACAATGCAACACTTGGCTGAAGCACTCAATTCTGATTGTTTCAACATTCTATAACAAAGCTTGATTTTTTTACTACCTTTTCTAAAGTAAAATTATATTAAAAAGCAGGACCGTGCCATTTCTTACTTTTAATATCAGAAAATCGTCATTCAAATTGATGGGCGTGGAAAACGTACCATAACGCTGGCATGCCAATTTCATTTTGCCCATTGTAAAAGAATTGAGAAACAAAAATTAAATAAATAAACAAAATATCAGCAACAGAAAAAATACATGGAATTTCAGATGAAACTCCAAACTCATTTTTCATTTCTGTAAAAAAATCTCCAATACATTTGGCATTTCCTCTACTGCCATTTCAAAAATAAAGGGGAGAAAAGCGTTTTATTACCTCTTATCGAATATTTCTGATTTCTTTCAATTCCCCTTTTTTTTCCTTTTTTTTTTCAAATGTATTTGACTTAATCGGATAAGAAGTTTTAGCAATCATTCTTTTGATGCTTTTGTAAAATAAAAGCTTTAATTTTTTTTTCATGATAATAGGTAGTCATTAGAAATAAATATATTAAAAGGACAGAGCAACATTCTTTTCAAAATATTTTCCCTTTTATGAAAAGTTTTAAAATTATTTTTTACATTTATTAATTAAAACTTAATTAATTTGAACCATAATTTTATATCAATTCAAAACAACATATACTTTAGACATTTAATCATGTCATATTACATAAATATTGCAGTACATTTATTTTCAGATAATTCTATGCCATGTATACATTATTTTTTAATAATTCAGTTTGCATAATTTATTAAATCTGAGATATGAAAAAAATAATCATTTAAATGAGAGACATATTTTAACTATATTTCAAAGAAAAATAAATCAATTTAAATTCAAAATATTGTATAAAAACTCAAATTATTTGAAAAAAAATATTAATATGAATCTTAAATCCAACAAAAAGTAGATTTTATTTGCAAATATATCATTAAAAATGTGTTTAAAATTACTATGTATTGTATGTAACTAATATTACATACAAAATTTATACATTTTAATTGAACATTATACATTGCTGTATTATATTTTTAATCATTATCACTATGGCCATAAATTAAGTACTGACACTTTGAGTTGGATGGCTGAAAATGGGATTTATATTGTGTTTTGTTTTCTGCCTGCATTTCTTAAGCCCACCGTACACAATACATTTCTGCATTTGGATCTGCATGGCACGGTGAAAAATGTACAGTGTGGGGGGAGGTGTGATGGATTAAAGAAAATTCAAGCAAGCTCTAATTTTTCTTCCCACATTGGTTAATTACAGGAAATAAACAGTTGCATCCTGCTATTGCGCGTTTCTTTTATAGGGTTCCACAGTATACATGGTGACACTTGGGAAAAATAATATTTACTGAAATTTTTTAATGTGTTTTATTTTTTAAAATGTCTATAAAATAAATAATTTAATAATTCACAGAAGCTTACAAATTACGAGTCTTCTTTGTGGTAAGTTATGAGCATTAACTATGAGAATCAAATAAAGAAAGCTTAATAAACCTTATGTATATACAAAAATTAATGAAAATTTACTAAAGTGAAAGAAGTGAAAAAAGTGTGTTACTTCTATTATATGCTCATACAATGACGTATTACTAGCAAGTGTGATGAATATTTAAAACTATTTGATTTTCCCTATATTAAAATATAAAGCATTATACTTATTGCGAATTACATTAAATTTTTCATTATTATTTCTACTTAATTTAAGTCATTATCATCTTACTTCGGTTAAATAAATGAAAAAAATAAACAAAAATTTTAAATTTAATTTATTCAGTATAACTTAGATTTTCAATCTTTTATTATAACCTGGGCTTAGAAATTCAATACGTGTGATTAAAAGGATTACTTATTTTCAAGTATTCCTTTTGAATATCTTAATAATAATTGATTTATGCCCAGTTTATTTCTTTTTGTACCAAACTGCCTGTACTATTGTACCAAATAATACAGGTAGTATTGTATCTGTACTATTTTACCAAAGTTTCAGGAGAAATAATTATTGTAAGCTCTAAATCTTCAACGTTCTATCTGTTGCCATGAATCACAAAATCGTAGTCATGAGATCTTAAAGGACACATGAATATATTCCTTTTTATAATTGAAGGTGTTACTTTATAGAACAAACCCCTTCTACAATTCACAATAAATTAATAAATATAATTTAATAAATTATACCTTCTGAGCTTATTTCTTTAAACAAGGGCAAGAGATGTTCGCTGAATCAACAAATTTTTTGCATCCTCACAATCTAGAACAATAGTGAGCAATATTTCTATACTTAATTTACATGTTAAAACTATGGTAATATTTTGATAAAAACAGATATTTTTGACAGATAAGAATGATGTAAAATGTATTTTAAAATAGAAATTTAATGACAGAAATTACAAGCAGACAAATGAGTGAAGCAATAAATATTATAAAGACTTGTAAGTACTTAAATTCGTAAAATTGATTGAGAGTAAATTTTTAATTTATGAAATTTTTGGTGATTTTTGTTTACAATTTGCAAAGTATATTCTTTAAGCCAAAAGAATGAATGTTGAAAAATGGCATGCTTGAAAGTAACTTTTTTGTCCAGATTTGCAACAGTAGGAAGGGTAAAATGTATAGCGGGTGTGCTTAATTACTTTCGACGATATTCGATATCCTATCAGGTATGGCGGGCTTTACCGGCTAGAAACTTCGAAACATTCGAGTATTTTTCTTTTGTCGCAGTAAACATAATGTACATTGTAATGGTAATTTTCTGAAAATAAATATGGATAGATTTCCGATAGGATATTCAAACATTTTAATGCTGATTTTGTTTAAAAAATGTACTTAAACTCCACTATTTCAAATGCTTAAAAAAAATATATGTTATTAAATAATACGTTATTACTCATACAATTATCTAACCAAATTACATGCTCGTAACAATAACTTCCATTGGGTATGAGCGATGGCGTTGAAAGCTATTGAGACGTACAGCATTCTCATGATTAAAGGAGCTTTTCATCAAATTTCAGCTGTCAGGAACTCTAGCTGTGATTCAAAATTTCGTTTGAAAGATATGTTACTGAAATTCTAATTTCTCAAAGAATCAAAAAATTAAAGCCAAGAGAGATTTCATTTCATTTTCTTACTATTTGATAAATATTTATTACTTTTCTGTATTGTAGTCATGAATAATGAGTTATCAATAATCAGTGAGAAACAATACCTATTATCCAATATGTCTGAATCAAGTACAGGAAAGGACTCACATAAATTGCAAAATAGGATATGAATTGCTATAAATTTTGATCTCAAGAATATATTTTTAAAATTATTTCAATAATTTAAAAAATATATGTTCAAATAAAATAAATATTTGAAAAATAGTGAACATCTAATACATACCGAGTGAGAAATATAACTCTGAACATTCATCCAGTTAATTAAGTCAGATATAACAGCTAGGTCAAAGAATCAAAAATATGCGTGCAACCATAAGCCATTCGATAAAGTTAAAGCCAGAAAAGTCTTGGGTATACTAATAACGTTTTCATTGAATTTGATACCCACTACTGAATTCAAGCTAAACAATTATTGAAAAATAACGATTTATTTGAATTTATATGTACTTCATTATATTCACAAGCTGTAATTATTCCACTATCAAAATGAAATTTTATGAAAAACGCAGTTATTTAGAACGTTAACAAGATTCTTAGAACATTTGCTTTTATTCTTCATCTAAATCATTAGTCATTTAATTTAAAAAATATCTTTCCTTTCTTTAGTAATTTCATAAAAAGACAATCTTCTAATGAAAACTTTTCAAATTACGCTCACCTTTCGCTTAACACATAAGAGTTAAAAGTGGGACTCAATTGTTCATTTTGTTATTTTCTCTTGAAAAGGACCCAATGATTGATGGAGGGAAGTGTCAATCATATTGCTTGTCGTCGTATAGGCTTCTCCAAGGAAGAAGAAACAGGTTCCTTGAATTCCAGTGGATTGTCTCCTCCCCCTTGGTCAACAGCATTGGTTGATTGAGGTGGCTTCATGGTTCTTCACCTCCCAGCTCAAGCCATTCTGAATATTGATTAAGATAACTTACTTAATTTACAACGTTATAAATAAAGTACCATCACAATAGTGTATTACGCAAAATAACCTAATTTATTGACCACAAATAAGTCATTATAAGATAGATTTCTTTAAAACAGAAAGATTAACAGAATATATATATATATATATATATATATATATATATATTTGTCTTAAAGAAATGAAAGAACTGATTGAAGTATTATAGAAACTGATTTTAACCACTTATTAATCACATTTTTGGTTCTTAAAAGAATGAGGATTATTACAAGCGAGATATCAATTTTAGGAAAATAAATATATATTGATTGAAAGGCTTACTTTTGATAAGTTCAACAATTAAGCTAAACTTCATTAATGTACATTGTTTCACACTAATGGAATACATGCATTAAATATTTTATATATAATTAATTTATTGATTAAAACAGCAACAAAAATAACTGGGTTACTATTGATTTAAATAATAAATATGAATGTAACTTTTTTTTTTTTTTTTTGTTTTTGGAAGATTTTCAAATTAATTGTCATTTTTTAAGAACAAAATATATTTTCTTTCTTTTTAGGAAGTACAAACGTTGTTATAACAAATGAAAAATTATTCTATAGTTGTATTACCACCAGTATTATGAAAATGGTCCAATGGTATTTTATTTAAAATCTTGATATTATGAAATCATTGATTCAAAATTGTATACACCTGATCTATTTTTGTCTAGTTATAACTGCTCTTTTTTATACATAACGAACAAATATATTCTGATTATGAGAAAAATAGAATATATTTGCACGGACAACTAAAATGAAAAAAGCATGACAAGCAGTGCAACCAGAAAGTATTCTGTATTTGAATAAGTTTATTTAAAAAACAATTACAAAAAAATTTTTAAAGAAATATTTAATTTTCCTAAATTCAAAATTTAATTCATATCATCAATAACGGGAATTTTAAAATTAAAATACATAAGAGAAAAATATAAATAAGTATTTCTCTCTCTCTCTCTCTCCCTCTCTTGAGGAGTAGCTTTTAAGTCTTTGAGATTAGCCTAGATTTAATTCGTGCTTATGTATTGACCACACTACCCTTGCATTTTCTGTCGATCATTATCCAGGTTCTTATTAATATTTTTTTTTCATATCAGGTTTAGAAAATAAGTCACTATAAACTATTACTTGAGATTATATTTCTTTTTGAAACATGCTCACACTAGCAATAATAAAATATTAAAAAAAGTTTTTTTTCACAAAGATGACCAAAAATTATACAAATTAAGGACGAAAAGTAAAAGGGTATTCTCTACTATTCACTTTCTTTTAAAAAATAATTTTTTTCAACCATGTTTCGCGAGAAAATATATAGAAAGAAGCTCGAGCACAGTATTTGATGAAGTCAGATTGCTCTACCCGTTGTGTCCATCATTGGATAATAGGAGCTTTTCTTTCACACTCTAGAGAAATCTCGTTAAAAGCATTCTTTGCTTGTTTTCACCGAAAAAATTTCTCCAAATGTTCACTGACTCTCTCTTTGATTTCTATAGAAATAAATATTTTTATGAGGAATACTATGTGCCCGATGCTTATTTTTCTTTGTGATGACATATATTAAAATAATCATTATCATAATTTCATTTTTTGGAAAAAACTGCAATGTATACTTTCACAAATTTTTAAGATTGGTTTCAATAACGTTACATGAAAATTCAATACTTTATATGACTATGAAACTTGCTTTACATGCATTTAAATATATTCTTCACATTATCAAAAGTATTAATATAACAATATGGGATATGAATATGAATTTGTTTTTTTTTAAACTTGCTTGAAACGTTATTTAACATCAGATTTTATTGTAATAAGTTTTATACTTACAAATAATTATAGATAATAATAACTGTATTCTTTATCAAAAATTTAATATATAGAAAAGAAATTGAAATTTTTTAAGTTCTAACTCTCATGCAGTCGTTATTGTTTCAAAATTATACTAAATTATTTTTGTTGTGATTCGAGACTTAAACTTTATTATTTTTATTTCGAAGCTTTGCATTTTAAAATTAATGCATTCTTATAACTTAAGGAACATTAAATATTACTAATTCATTAATTTCATAAGTAATAATTTTAACTGATAAAACTATTATTATTGTTACAAATCAAAGCATTTAACTTGTTCTAGATAAAAATTAATTATGATTATATATGTGCTTTTAGGCTACAAACAGTAGATGTGTATTACAAAATATGATTTTGTTATAAACTTCGTATATCATATATTTTATTGTAACCAATCAACTAATTTTTGTTATCCTTATTCTCCTTAAAATTTAAACAAAATTTTAAATTTCTTAAATCAAAACTGAAAATTTTGTTTTATTCTAAGTAGTAATAAAAATATTGACTCGATAAAATGACCAGGTGTAAAAGAATTGTCCCAATGTAACTCATGCATTTTCTTAAAAGCTGATTAAAATGGATACCCAGTGCTTGCTGGTATAGCTGGGTGCCCTGATCCTGGGGTTCATTCAGGGTACTAGTCCTCCATGTTGTTTTAGGGTGCAGGACAAGCACTCAACTTTATAAAAGCTCTAGATTTCGAATCCCCAAAAACAATTTTCTGGACTGACATTCTCTAGCCTACCTGGCCTAAAATTAGATTTGTTTTTTAGAACAGGGAATGAATAGACATTATAAGGAAATATAACATTATAAAAGCTTATTGACAATTTTAGCTAATATTTTATATAATTTTATCATTTTAACACTAGATATTCTGTCTAGGAAATGATATGGACGGACAAGGAAGTATTGATATAGTCTGTATTAGAGTTACCATGCAAGGACACATCATTTTGGTACTGACTTTATTGTAGGCAAAATAATTAAAGATTGGGTTATTGAATTCAAACGACTGAATAAATACTTTGCAAGCCGCGTATTATAGAGGAAATACAAATTATTTCAACAATATAAACTCATGCTCCTAGAGAAGATGAGAATGAGGAGGAGAAAAATGAGTTTTACGACCTTCTGGAAAGAGTCCCTAATAGAAGTCCTGGAAACATGTCACTCAAAAATGATAAAAAACTCGTAATGGAGGGGATCTAAATTAAAGGAACAAAGGAGAACAAAAAGAAACTTGAAGATGTTTACTGTATTCCACAGTCTACAACGAAAAGTCCAGTCATAATGGTTTTAGACTTATTGATTTTTTAATTTCATCTAATATTGTGAGAACATTTTAATCAAAAATATATGCATAAGGCTACCTGGAAATCTCCTGAGTTAGGACTCAAATCCAAGTCTATCATTTTCTTATTGACTTGAGACACAAAGTAGTGTCTTAAATGTGCGTACCTCTCTAGGAGCTAACGTAGACTCGGATCACTTTCTAGTTATTTTAAAACTTCGTTGCAGGATCAATAGGTCTTTCAAGAAAAAAAGGAAGCTAAATTCTAAGAGATTTGATATTGAGCAACTAAAGGAAGAGGAGATTATTAGGATATACAGAAAGGAACTCAATTACAAAATATCAAATAATGAAAAAGTCTGCAAATAGAGAATGCTTAAATGAATTTTAAACAAAATATAATCAAAGTGGCCGAGAAAACTATTCTAGTGTATACTGCTTAGAAACGTAAGAAAATGGTTAGACGGGGAATGCTCAGCGGTAACACAAAGGAAGAATAGTACTTATAAATTAATGATATAGAAGCGTTTCAGAGATGAAAGGAACCATATAAAGAACTAAGAAGTTAAGAAATTAGAATACATAGCAGTAAGAAAAGATCATATCTTGATTAATTATATATTTCAAGTGAAAACCTAAAGACGTAAAAAAGGCTTAGAAAAATTTAGCAGCAAGTAAATATGCTTAGCAATTAAATCGCTAAACCATAATGAATCAGCTGGATCAGTTTTTTAATTAAGCTGAGCTTTTCAATATTAATGAAACAAAATTTATTGAAATAAACTTTTACATTAGGATATTTGGACTCAGGAACAAATGCTTACTGAATGAAAAAAAAAAAAGATTCTATATATAATATTTATGTAAAAGGAGACAAGCTAGAATATTGTAATGATAGATAAATTACTTTCTTAAATACAGTATATAAAATCTTCACCATCATCTAAAAAATAGTTTGCGTTGCATTGTTGAAGTTATTGAGAAATACCAATGTGGCTTCTAGTAGAAATAAACAACAACTGATCAAACAAACACTGTCAGACAGGTCTTGGGGCGTAAAGAGAATTAAACATGGACACCTACCATCTGTTCATTGATTTTAAAGTTACATAAGACAGCACTAATACGAAAAGCTCTTTGAATCTATGTTTGAATTTAACATCCCAATGAAAATGATAATACTGACAGGGATTACACATAGAAATGTTGACTTAAAATTTCATTCTTTTTCTCAGAGTCTTTTTATATTGGGAAGAGTCTGCAACATGAAGACTCACTTCCATGTCTGTTGCTTAACTTGGCTCCCGAAAAAGCTGTACAAGAAGCCAAACAAAACACAAGTATAGTCATAATTCAAAGGGTAATTTAATTATTAGCTTTTGCTGATGATATTGAAATTATTATATGTTCAAAGCATGCTGTTATCGAAGTATTTGTCTTGCTTGAAAAGGCAGATGGAAAGATGAGCCTGACGATCAATGAAGATAAAATGAAATTTATGATTGTAACAAACAGACCAATGGACTCATCCCTTCTAAAAAATAACCAAATATTCATTTGAGACCATTAAGTAATTTAAATATCTGGTTATAATAATCTCAAGCAACAGCAATATTTCAATTGAAATAAAAAACAGGGTATCTGCTGTCAATAGATGTTTCTATGTACTTAGAACTGAACTCAAATTTAAACTAATTAGTACAAAATCAATCTAGATAAAACCATAACATGATCTGCTGTTCTTTACTTAATTGGATGTTAGGTACTTAACAATATAAAATACAATCTACGACTGATTTTTAAAAGAAAAATATTGGAGAAAATCTTTGAACTATTAAAAGAAAATAACATATGGAGAATTTTATACAACCATGAAATCTATAAAAAAATATGTTTCCCACATAGTAAAAATAGTAAAGTCTTCTTGTATTAGATGGACAGGCCAAATATATAGGTATGGTTTCTTAAAAAGTTACTTATTTGACCCCACAAAAAAGTAACTTTTCCAAGAATACAGGGAAATCGTCAAAAGGGAAGACCCCTACTAGATGGTTAGATAGCGTGAAAAAAGATCTTATTAAGGATGAACCGATGAAAAGCTGTTGCGTGAGTTAGGTTTAGGTGGAGGAAGCTTTAAGAGGCAGCCTTGGCCTGTAACAGGCTGTATGTTGTCTTCATGAAGAAGAATAAAAATATTAACTTTCAAAATTAATTATAATTATTAATGTATATATGAATAAAAGATACTCTGAAGTTTTGTAATAACAAGATGTATAATTCTTACTCTAGTAGATAAAAATTATACATCCTGTTATGACAACAAAAAGTAATATCTTTTTGATTAGCAGTGTTTTCAAGTTTTTTTTCTTTTAATTGAATGAAGTTGTACATTTATCAGCAGATCCAAAATAATTCCAATAATTTCGCTTGAACCTATCATGATTAATAAAATTTTTTGAAAATCAGTCGGTTGAATTAAAAATGTTTCCATAAAAATATACCTTAATTATATTTAACAATTTTTCCACCCTTAGATCTCAATTGGAGTTTATACCATTCACTTAAAGCCTAAAAAAATTCAAGGCATTCATTTTATTTGTAAATAGGGAAACTGTGTGACATCAGAGGGCATCCAAAAACATTTCAACAGTATAGTAGAGCTATATTTTCAATAAATATCCAAGGTAAAGTTCAAAGTAATTATGATTCATTCGTTTTATAGCATTTCCCAAAGTGGCATTTGGAATAATTTTCTTCATTGTTTAAAAAATACATTTAAATCTTATACGTAAAGTCAAGCTAACCCACAAGTTCTGTAATAACTTCTAGGAGATCTTACCAAAAGAAAATTTATACAATTCATTTTGACGTCATTTTGTTCAAAGAACTTTTCACTGATAATGCATTTCTTTGTCGATGTAGAAATAATAAAGAAATCATTTAATCACAAACTTCAACTAGCATGCTTATTGAGATCAATTAGATCAGATGAAAGAAAAAGTACAATATTCAGTTTCTGTTATCCAAAAGAAGCGAACATTAAATCTAGTATCTTTAATTGCAAACAAATTCTGAAAACGTCATTATATTCTGTTTTTATTAGTCAATGATGAAAAAATAAAATCTAATCCTTTCACAGGACTTTTTTATTCTACTTTTGTAAATTACGGGAAGTATTTTTTATCGTAATGATAAAAAGAATGGTTCCTTTAAATAAAAATATCAATGATAAAGACTGCCATTGATACTTTTTTCATTGCTACCAAGCAAATTCGTTTGAAGGTAGTCTCTCTTAAGAGGCTAAATAAAATGATTGGAAAGTAAATACGTCCGTCACACTAAAGTGCATTCTTGCAAATAAAATACTTCCAAGCTTTCAGAGAATAATTGCCATGGTTAGAATCAAAGCCTACAGAGAAATTAACAAACATATTTTACACATATGTGTTGCTATATTCACCTTTTCAGAATTTATTAATTCATAGTTTATGATTTTCTAACTATTTAACAATTTTTAAGTTTTAAAATGATTTATTCTAGAACATACAGCATAAAAATTATAGTGGATTTTAAAACCGTTCAAAAAGTATATGAACTAGTTTGTATAATGATAAATACCAAAAAATCAACATTTTGATTTCATACATAATGTATATTTTTCATTCGCATTATCAAAGGTTGTAATTTTCCAAGAAAACAGTATTTTCCATGTATAGGAAGAATATTAAATATTCTGAGAAACCAATCTATTAATTTTTCAATTTTAGTCAACAAGAAAGACATCTCGTAAGAATGATCTTAAATTCACATTTTTCAGTGTTAAAGAAAATGGTCTCTCCTCCCACCCATTCCCAATAACCAATGGGGGTATGCTTAGTTAACCAATGAGGGTGTTTTTACAGTTGCCACCAGCACATTTCCCCTTGGGTTATTGATATCATTTTCGAAAAGCATTTCAATGATTATTTTTAGTATAGTGTGCAGTTTATTATAACAGTTATCTTAAAGTAAGACATTAAATGAAACATGACCTTTTATTTTTCTCAAAACAGTTTAATATGTTTTTTTTTTTGTTTTTATATTTTTATCCATTTATTTTTTAACTGCGTCGGTTTTGCTATATAAAATTAGTTTTAAATTAACTACAAACTCTATGATATTGCAGGAATAAATATTTATTTCATTTTCAAAGCAAAATCTGTATTTAAATAAATAAGAAAATTACTCTTCTTATATTTATTTAAATATATTTAGGAAACATTTTGTTTTAATTAGTATGTTTTGAAATTTAGTATTTTATTTTGTTATTTATCGACCGTATTCACCAACCAGAGTTAAACGAGGTTTCAGGGTAAAGGGCGAGTTAAATAATGAAACATTATTCACCACGACAAAAACAGCGATTAACTCTCTTATATGTAACCCTAAAATAACCGTACGATTTCAGAGTGTTAGCGCCGAGAAAGCAAACAATGGCAGGCTTAAACAGTATGTTTGTTGACATTGATGTGCAAGAATGTTAGCCAATCAGAAGCCATCTTACATGTCGTTACTTCCAAAGTTGTTTTATTCGTTAATTTCCCCGCTTCGTGAATAAGAATCGGCGAGTCATGCTAGAGTTGAGTTATATCCGAGATAGGCTACACTCAAGTTAACCCATGTTTGGTGAATACGGCATTATGAGTATATGATAGGTGCAATTTGTGTTATTTCTGATAAAAAAAAGCATTAGATTTACAACAAAATAATATAAAATTTATCATTATTCATCCGGATTTACAATAAAGATAATTGTCATAAAATTTAATGAGAGATCAAAATAACCACGTAGTTATTAAAATGGAGCAATTAGATATTTTCATATTTGTTTAAGGTACTATAAGTATTTAGAGCACACTTGCCATAAAAAACAAAATGTTTGGTTAAAATTTATGAGTAAAGAAACTAATCAGATACTGAGTATAATATTAAAATTATTTCGTAATTACCTCACTTTATAGAAAGAGCTACTTATTGAAACATTTTGAATATGCGAAATTCAAATTATCTTTTGAGTAATTCATATTTCACTATTCATTATATTTTCCATCGATTTATGCTTATTATCTGTAGATAAAAGTGAAATATACCAAAAATTATACAAACACTTTATTTAAAACACCGGGAATTTTTTGAAATTTCATTTCATTTAGAGCTTTGCTTATAATATTTTCCTTTCATAATTCTCACACGATATTCTTTATTTTACTTTTTCAAAAATTTTACCAGAGTTTAGCAAATCAGAAAGGTGTGTAAAATTACAATGAAATGAAATAAAAACGGATTTTTACAAAATACTGCAGTTTTATTCCTTTAATAAAAACTAAACGATAGACGAATTCCTTTATCATTTCGACAGACGAGTATGTCATTTAGAGTTTATTTCTTAGTGCTATTTATTAAAAAGTAGAAAAAATATTTTATTAAAGATTAGAAATATTACTGCTATTAAATGTAATAATATTTGAATCAAAAAACAATAAGAGTTCGATGTTCTAAAACCCACACACTTTATATTTCATAGTACATTTACTAAGTACAACATAATACTTGAAAAAAGAAAGTAAGATTTAGATTTATAGTTATCGATATAACTGCCAGAATCGTTTTAATGAAAAAAGCTTTATTTTTCTATTTATATTATCGTATTTATTCAAAACTGTCTTATTAATACAAATAACTATTACATGTACATAAGGATAGTTTTCTTCTTTTTCATATGTATTTATTTTTTGGATGCAAAATCATTATTACTTTATAATTAATTTAATAAAAGAGCAAGAAATTATATCGTTGCAATATATATATATATATATATATATATATATATATATATATAAATTACTAAAAAAGATTTTAACTACTTCAGAGAAACTTTAATTTACAGAACTATTATGAAAGATAGGTTAAAAAAAAAACCTTATAGTTTGCGTATAAATCACTTTTGTACGATCAGTGAACTAGAATAAACATCTATACATTACACTAATATGAATATAATTATGGAGAAATATTTTTTTTTTCCCTTTAACTTTCATAATATCTTACTAAAATACAGACAAAAGCGATAGTGATAGTTAAATACACATTAACTATTAAATGTCTCAATCAATTCAGTCCATCAGCCTGACTTTCAAGTAACTTGAAAATTATATTTGGGTACTACGACATTCATTCATAACATTATCCAATAGAGAATTGTTAAAATAGTTAGCTTTAGATAATCATGCACCATAAAATACAAAATGTACTTTTTTATTTAAGAATTTGTTTTTGTTTTTTTTTACTTTTTAATCATTTTCGTTCTAAGTCTCCCCTTTTATAAAATGAATAATCGAATTGCAACACACTTGCCAAAAGTTTTTCAAAAGCTTTTAAAAATTAACAACTTTGACAAATATAAAATGACGGAAAAATGAAAATCATTCAAAATATATTCAGAGTTAGCAAAGTATCGGGATTTTTAGTGTAAAAAAAGTTAAAGTTAAAGCAAAATAAATAACAGAGAAATAAATTTATACACATTATTCAAGTATACTTATTGAAATAAAAAAAGCAAATAATCAAAATCATTTATTTTTATTAAATTTAATTGATATTTGGTCTCTATTAAAAATATTGTGAGGAATTCTAGTCAATTCCAATCATAATTTGCATTATTTTACTCTCTATAACACAAATAATCGTGTAAAATTAAAATTAAAACTATTGTGATAAATTAAATCTAATAGAAATCATATATTTTTTTCTAAAACAAATACCGGCAGAGGTTTATTTAGTTTTAAATGTGTTAGACGAATCATATCCTCTTAGAATCCCGGAAATCTCTCGACTTAAGGGAGTGCAAAAAAATCAGCTTTTCTGTTATCTACTACTGCTCAAATTTTGTTTTATAGGTAATAATATTAATTATTACCCAATGTGAATAATTACTGAAAATTAAATGAGAACTAAAGTTTTGGATTTTGATTACATTTCAAATCATATTAAAGCTCTTAATTTATAAGAACAGAATTTTTCTGGATGTATTTAGCTTTTACGTCCTATTATTTTAGTATCTATCAATGAGATTAAATGCACATTAATTTTGTTTTCTGAATATTATTCTTTTAGTAGGGAATTGATTGTTGTATTTACATCCTGACATTTCTCTAATTATAAAACAAAAGTGGGTTTTTTTTTTACAGCAGTCATTATTTTGCATCAAATTAGTTTTATTTTGTAAATTACCACAAATGATTTTTATTTTATTATATCAAATCTAGATACCTATCAAAATTCTTAAATATTTATCATTATTAAAGAATTATTTTAGAACATAGTGGCGTAATTTTAACTATGTAAGTACTGGCTTTTATATCTTTTACTTATTGTTTTACTTATGCTAAACGTTTTGACAACAATTATCTAAGATGAAAGTTCTACAGTTACCTTTAAATGTTACATTATTTTTTATATAGCACATACAATTCAAATTTTGTGAATTTTTTCCTTAAATGTTTTAGAACTACAGGCAAAGCACAATTATACATCGCTTTTTAATTTCTTCAAATTTTAAGTCTGAAATGCTAGATTTATAATCAGTTTACATTTTCGAGAAATTTTATTAATTGTTGAAATTGTGCTAGCCAAATCTTAATTTTTTATAGGTTTTAATGAAATCTCATTATTTTCATGTATTCTTAATCTTTCCAGATGTATGTGATTATACATTGATTATAATTATTAAACATAACTAAGTCTATCAGTGATTTTTCTCTAACTAGGTAATGATTCAAAAGTAAACTACATAAAAAGTTGTTACCTTTAATTAATAATTGCATAACAAAAATGTTTTACATTTCACGTCATTAAATACAAAATTTGTACTGCGATAAATTTATTTTAATATTGTATTAATTTTCTTGATCAAACGTAAGGTTGTTATGAAACAAAAATTATATGTAATTAATGATGGGGAACTAATCTTTAGTATGGGCTAGGAAGGCATTAAAATGCATTTAACGCCAAACTTGTACAGTCTATTCTTAAAGCGTACAGCTGAAATGGTTTCTTCTGACTAAAATATTCCCTTTCTCTTTATAATACTCTTTATAATTTTAAATCAACAAATGGTTTTGTAATTTAAATTTATTGCTTACAATATTTTGAAACAAAAATGTTACACCATTTTTTAATTTCATTACTATTCATTTTTTTAGTTTTTGATTACATTTTTTTTATTAAAATCATACTTGATTGCGGTTAAATTCATGACATAATTAATGGTAACAGTTCATAAATACAAATAAGTATACATTAAGCTATTTGCACTTTTACTATTTTATTGATACATAGTATTGGTAAGTTCTGGGATTACATTGTCTCTAGAAACATCCTAATGTCAAACCTGATGATGATAAATCATATTTAGTATTCAAGACAATGTCTTTAAAAATAAGAAAACTTTGAAGAATATAATAGTTGCGAAAGAATCATTTTGTTTTTCTAATCCGAAAATGTATTGCTCAAATTCTTAACGAAGACCAATTTACAGAATTTATTCTCATCTGTAAAAGTCAGTAAAGCCTCGAGGCAATGGAAGAGTAAAGCAAATGAAACGCTATTTATGAACCAAGAAATCATGACAGCAAAAAGAAACCGGTCTCCAAGGGAATAACTACATACATTGTATCACTCAAACTGCAATGATGCGAAGGTGGTATGAATTCCAAAGACTCTAGTTTAAAAAACTCATTTTCTGCAGGCTTGAAATTTGTTTTTTGCGCTATCTGACGAAGGATAAAGAGATGAAGCCTTTCATTTTGCATAAGTTCAGAGATTAGAGAAACTATTGTATTTAAAAAATTTTCGTGAGTTCATTCCACCTTGGAAATAAACAGTTTGTCTGAGACGATCTGTTTATCATGAAGGGATAAATCTGGATTCAATGTGACTAATCAGAATTGAAAATAAAATACAGATTTGCTTTCCCTGGCTATTCCTTTCTTGTTTTATCTTCATAACGCAGCATGTGATTCATAGTTAAAATATATTGGTTAGTATCCAAGAACTTCGGATGTAAAAATGATTAAAAACAGATTTCTAATTTTTGAGGTACGCTTGATATCTAACTTTAATTTTCATTTCAAACCAAACGAAAAAGATTTAAACTAATAATATTATGTCTTAACAAATAATATTAGTTTTATATCAAATAAATATTTTTGTGTTAAATTAAAACTTCAGTAATAATCAATTTAATAACAATCCATTTATAAATAGCACCCTTATTTTTTAGTTGTTAACTTAAAAAATAAGGGTACTATTTATTTATATAGTACCCTTAACGAATAGTAATAATATTTATTTAAATAAATAAATAAATATTATTTATTTATATACAACAGTTAAAAAGTAAGGACTTAACAGCAATGAAACGCTTATATTATTTATGGAAAAATGACTTTTTAATGAATGTAAAATGTAAAAATTATTTAAATCCAGAATACAAAATATTTAATTTGAATGGCTTAAATTTATTTCTCAGAGCATGGGCATTGAGTAACCAATTCGTTTTGCTGTCACCAATGAGTTTGAAATAGATTCGAGAGCAGAAAAAATAACATTTTTTTACATTAAAAAACATAAAGGAATTTTTTACAGGAAAAATTGTTCCAATGATTCTTAATGATGTTTTAGAAATTTCACTAAGTATTTTTAAGTTAAAATATGTTATCATTATTTACACTTTTTTCATGTGCTTGAGTACAAAATGGAATTTATATTTGGAATTAAGATAAATTGTATTTTATCACTCGAATCCTTGTTGGTTTTATTTAAAAATTATGATATATATATATATTTTTAATTATAACTTAATATTCAGTACTTCTCAAAAATACTTTAAAAAATTACTTCGAAAAAACATTTTAAATAAGATTTTTTGAGATTAATTGACTTTTAAATAGTCTATAATTCTTTTATTTTCCTTACGAATATATTTAAATTTCTAAATTTAAATCAATCTAACAAATATAAATAAGAAAATAATACATAATAGACAATGAGGGTATTATATTAATAAACTATTAAATTAAAGATTAATAATGAAAATTATGTTTAAATCATGTTAATAATATTATTTTAATTAAAAAAAATTTTTTTTACAATTTTGAACGAAAATTAAGTTAATAGGATATTGGTTTTCTCTCTGTATGAAAAAACAATTAAAATATTTTAATGATTATTAACTTAGTGAACATAGTAAGAGTATAACTCTAAAAAAATACTTTTAAATTGAGTTTCTTAAAACAAAATAATGTAGAAATAACAACTAATAATGCTAATAAATATGTAATAATTATCTTACAATGGATATTTAGTGTAATTAAAATAAACCAAAATATGCAACAAAATGTTATTCTCATTAATGGATGAAAATAAATTGTGATTTTCAATAATTATTAAATAAAGAAAATTGAAATAACAATTGAAAATTAACTGTATTCATTATGTAGATTGTGTATATAGTAATGAAAATAACATTTATTTGAAATGAAATTACTCACATATGCATTCTTTTTATATGAATAAATTCAACGATTTTTTTCGAAAACTGAACTGAAATTACTCAAAAATGATACATAATACTGTAAAGTGTAAGTTCAAATGATGCATAATTGTATCATAAAATATTAAAAGTTTGTTATAAAGTGTGAGTCAGTTCAGAAGAAAAAGAAAGCAACCGAGAAAAAATCTTATACACTAATTATCATAAATTAAGACAAAATCACAAAAATAACGATAATGCAAAAAGTTATGCGTAGAAGTTAATGAAAGTTTAGCATCGAATGAATATTTTTAGAAATTATAACTTCAATGATAATCAATTTATTGAGAATTCATTTATAAACAGTACCTCTATTGTTTAAATGCTCAACAGCAATGAAGCGCTTAAATTATTTATGGATACACATTATACACCACATAGAAAGGTACAAAATAACATTAAACAAATCACCAGGCAATTATGATGTTATAAAACTTAGCATATGTGTATACAAAGAAAAAATTAGAGGGTTAAATTTGGTATAAGAAAAGTACCATTAATATGGTGTATGACCCACCCGAGAAGCAATACTTCACATGCTGCGACGTGTAATATGGTCTATTAATTGTGTAAGAAGTGCGAGTCATTGCTCTTTCAAAGCAGTTGATCTTAGGAAGATAGTTGAGACAGTTGAGATCAGTTATGATGTAAAAATATTTATTCAAATCTTATTACATGATATTTAAACTTGTTTATAGATCAACTTGGGTGTGATAACTGTTAAATAAATAAGTTATACTTATAATTATACTGTTCTTTTAGTATTGAGTAAAATATAATCAGTGATTATAATCAGTGAATATAATTTGTGAGCTCCTTCAGTCAGCTCACTGCTACTTCAACAAAGATTAGTAACTACCAAAATCATTGATTACGTTAAATTTGACTTTTAAGATTTTTTTTTTACTATGAATAATCTATCCTTTCAGAAGCATACTAATATATTTGAAAACATCGTAATTTTATTTATAAAAAATGAAAGAGAGAGAAAATTAAAATAATAAAAATCCACCGTTTACAGATCACATTAAAATCTCCCTTTTAATTTTATTGATTTGGTTTTATCAATGAGTATCTGAATTCTACGAAGTATATAAACGTCTTTCTTTAAAAGAAAATATTTAAAATGAGATTTTAATTTTTTTTCATTAAAAAAAGCGGATTTAAAATGAACAGATTTCTTACTTTTTGATATAAGTAAATGCAATAAATTTCAAAATTCAGGCATTGATATGCAAATTGATATACGATTGAGAGTTAAATGTGGAGAAATAATAAACACAATTTTTATTGACATGGTAAGAAAATTTGTAGAAGTAACTGTGTGGAAAAAGAATCGCCCTCCTACTATAGGGCCAGGTTGACCATAAATACTCCTTTGACCGTGAGTAATCCCTTCTAAATTCTTAATGTTCGATGATGTATAGGGACATACTCAGTGTTTTTACAGTTCTTCATATTTTTAAGCACTAATTGTAAGATTGCCGTATAAATCATGAATATAATTTTCCCTTTGTCAAACAGAACTAAAGTGACATATTTTGACTACTTAATGCAATCAATTCCGGATTTAATAAAAAGATAAATAATAAGTAATGGTACTGTGCACAAGACTTCTTAGTGTGTAGTATCTGTTATGAGTAAATAATAATGAGTTCGATATATAATATCACAAATACATGATGGATAAGAGATGACATGAAAATACCCTCTTCAATTACACTTGGTAACAATTACAATGTAATTATTTATTTTTGAGATCGCAACTGTTAGGAAATCAAATTGAAGTTTTTGAAAACTATTTGATAGATTTAAAATAGTTGAATCAAAAGCATATCCATGATTTTTTTTTTTTTTGCATGTTTTAATGTGCCACACATTATATTTATATTCAAAAGCTTTTATTAATAACTTGGAAGTAATTAAAGCATTCCGCTCTTAAAAATAAATCATATTAACTGAGAATTGAATTCTTCCTGGAAAAAGTTACTAATCTTAAAATACAATACTTAGAAGGTTTATAAACTTCAGACGTCCCAGACCATTAAAATCTTTTTCTTTTTCTGACATCAAACACATTGTATCCCGGTACGACACAGTGTGTTGGATGCAAGCAAATTTTCCAACTTCTTCATGTAATTGTAGCTTAAAACTACAAAATGGCTGATTCATTTTGTGATTTAGGTTTACCGATACTGGAGAACCGAAAGAAATATAATAATATAATTTTTTGTCTGTGCCTGCACACCTGTAATGTTGCAAAATGTTTGTTTCCCATTTAGACAATCTTCGTTTTTCAAAATAAGGAACCGTATTTCAATGTCATGTTACCAATTCGTAAATTTTCTTCAACTTCTAAGAGCGGCTTATTTTCTCTATTTCAGACAATTTCCGAAAATTAATTTATCCCTCAATTTATTTAAATTTTGGCAGTGAATTTGTTCGTGTTTAAACTCAAGCATTTTCCTTCTTAAACTGTGTTCACAATAAAAAATAATAATATTTTTTATAAGAATCTATATCATTAAATAAGACAAAATTAATAAATGTTTGATTTGCAGTAAATTCAATTAACATTACCTTTTTGTTTACAATGCACAGAAAATATTATTTCTTATGTTTTTTTGTGAAAATGTTCTATTATTCGAATTACTCAGATGTCAAAATATCTAAAGCAGAAATATTAAAAATCAAGATATTCAAAGTGATAATGATTTCGTTAAAATTTTGGTTTATTACTTTCATGAGAAAATACAATGTTAAATCATTTTTTCGATGTATGTAAATGGAAATTTTACCAACAAAACAATGCTTTAATAACTATGATAAAAATATTTTAATCATTAAAGTTTACAAAGATCTGAAATAACTAAAATGGAGTAAGACCGTTTTGGCTTCTGAGTGACTAACTTAATAAAATTATTCAACAATGAGTTTTTTTTTTATCTTTATCAGTTTCTGTATTCATTTCATCTGAAGATTCATATATTTCACAAATGACTGGGCACATAAAACTGATTGGCTATGCAATATTTTCCATGTAAAGTGATACCCTTAAGGACCTTTGACTTGAGTACAGCTTCCAAATTTCTGTTCTACAATGGATCTACGAAGTACACCATATCCTCAATTTCACCAGTTGTGCTGAAAGGTGCAAATGTACCAAGCATGATCTGTCAGTGAAACATTTTTTTTTTTTTTATGTAAATTCCATGTTCTCAGAGAAGAGCAAAATATAATTACAAAAATCGTTTTCTTAATTTTATGAATTTTTTGATAAATGAATGTCAGTTTAATAAAGTACAAAACTCCATTATTTGAGAAACTTCTTAAATTATTAAATGTTAAACAAGTCTCCATTATTCAATTTTTCATTATTTCAGCATTTAGACAACATTTTCTTA
>JAPDSC010075080.1:58031-75184 GCA_026290005.1 Latrodectus geometricus | reverse complement strand
ATATAAAATACAATATTAATTAACAGATATTATAGTATAGGAAAACAAACCAGTGCAAAAGCAGTTAATGGGAGAAATGTAAATATAAATAAAATAAGATGTAACTTGAATAGATATAAAAATCAAAAACATATATAAGTAAAAAGATACTGTACAATTCAATACAAATAAGACAATATCAAGAAATAAACTATATAATACAAATAGGAAAAAAGGTATCGGTATCTTCATCAGGAGGGAGATGGACAACTATGCGAATAGAAAACTCTTTAATGACAATCATGAAAGACAAAAGTCTAAAAATATTCATGCTATTCTCTCGAAGAATGTCTGTATTAAAGTAAATACAGCTATATAAAAATTTAAGCAAGTAGAATCAAATCGTTGAAAAATAAGCTAAGTAATTCACTGAAAAATATACATCAAATACTGAAGAATATGGTTGCCAAAAGTAATAAGAAAAGTAATGGTTTAAATTAAAAAGTTAAAATAGTTTATAAATTTTAATGCTGATTAAAAGTTAAAGTATGATTAAAGTGAAAAATAGGGATTTTCGGGACTATTGTAAGAATTTCAATGCTTGGATGACCCTTATGTAGTTATGAAAACTATTATATTTATATATAATATGTATCGTAGTTATAAAAACTTCAATCTTACAAGCGATTCCTTACATCCTACATATTTTAATAGGCATACACATACAATTCCATTAAAGTGAAATATATATATATATATATATGTGTGTGTGTGTGTGTGTGTGTATGTGTGTGTGTGTGCAGAAGTAGGAAATCCCAAAAAGAAATTGATTGTAAAGACATCTCGTTAAATTAATATTACTGTTGCAGAGGGTTTATTTTTGAGAATATAACGTAGGATTACATAAAATATATGCCTTAAAATCTAAATTCCATTATTTTTATTTGTTTTTTAGACATAAGGAATCTTTCATTTTGCATAAAAAGAAAATTTATTTCTTGAAGTTTATATGAATAAATATTTTAATTAGCACTTTAGTATCAGGATTAAAATAATAGCAATAGTTTTATATGCATAACAAGTAATATGCATAACAAGTTTTATATACAGTAATATGCATGACATTTTTATTTACTGGAATAGGCAATTAAGAAATATAAATGTTTTGAATTTATGTTATCCAATAAACCTACATTTAAGGAAACTACATTTTTATAAATAAAATTAATGTACATATATACATATTTCCAAAACATCTTTTCTCCCTTTTTAAGTGAATTATAGCTGCAAATTCAGAGCATAAAATTCTCACAGTTTTAGTAAAATTAACATGAATGGCAGTGTTTTTAGTCGTAGTTTTCATAAATAAGTAATGACGTAGATAATGTGATTCAAAATTAAATTGTAACTATCATTCGATAAAAAAATTCATTATCGAATGATACTTACAATGAATTTTTTAGAAGAATAGAAAAATTTATGAATATGTTACATTCAATGCAAATAGTACTTTTTATATTAATAATACAGTTTAATTTTGATCATATAATAAATTATTAACTTTTTAATATATCATTAAAATTTTTATTTTTCTTTCATATATGTTGTGAAAAACATTTAAAAACAAATGTTTAAAATTTGTTTTAAAATCTTAATCGAAATCACATCGCGTACCTGAACAATATAAAATGTACTTTGAAGTTCGTGGCGACATCTGATGAGGTAATAGTGAAAATCATTTCGTACTCGCGAATATTCCATGTATGAAACAGAAAAAATGTACATATTCTGCAATAAAATATATACAGATAAAATATTATGTATTAAAAAAGTTCAACAGAAAAAATTGAGCACTGTAATCTATGAAGCAATGATTCGATTATTTTGTATCAGAGAAAATCCATGTGGCTTAACTAATGATCAAAATTATGAATTTAATTAGCTCATTGTCGAGAAAAATGATGAAGTTCTTAAAACAAAATTTTTATTATAATAAAATGATTAAAATTCAAATAAACAAATGAAAAATAAATGTTAATTTGCGATCAATGATGGAAATTTGATTACCTATTAAGCTGCAGTTGATTAAGAAAACTTAATAACTATTCAGATCAAGTACCAATAAAATAAAAATCTTTCGAAAAATATTAATATCAAAAACAAAAAATTATTGAATTTTCAAAGCAAAATTAGTAAAAGTATTGTAGAAAAATTGGCCTCTTTTGTTTAAAAAAATAATAATAATTCTCTTAAGAATTATTATTATTTTTTACTACTCAATTGTAACAATTGTACTCTCAATTGAATAATACTCAAGTGTAAAAAAAATTCTCATGTATAAACTATATTGCAGAATTCTTTTTCTGAGAATGGAAATTTTAAAATGGAGCTTTTGTCTATAGCTAAAGAGTGAAGTCTATTAATATTAAAATATTACTTAAAATTGAAATGTAAATTTACGTTTTTAAATTGTTAAGAAATGATAAAAATCACTTAAAAATATATATATTGACTAACACTGTAAAAATCTTTAAAAAGCTCTGCTTGCCAGAAAACCGGGTTTTAAATATTTTTATCATAGATTTGGATAGGAAAAGCAGATTTTTTTTAAACAATGATGTCTTTGTCAAACGCTTCTGATTAAAGGTTGTTCAGTAAGAGAGTTGCAATACATATTTTCTCCGATTTGTGCTAGGATTTTCTCCTTCAGTACTATAAGGGAGGAAGTGAGTGGACTTTTAGATAGTAGGTCAAACGGAAGTCGTGCTATTGTGACCCTTCTATTGTGTTACTATTGTGGGGGGTTAATCTAATTTGGAAGCAGAGGCCTTGGTGGAGACACCCAGATACGGCCTGCCAGCACCAGAGATATCATTTCATATGGAAGACATTGCGATCCCGACGTATTTTACGTGCCGCAGCCGCCGTTAAGGAAGACAATATATATTGGGTAGGGTCGGGATTAGAACTCACAACTTGAAGGTAATGAGAGAAACGAGAGATGATTTTACCAACCACACCATCTGGGCTTTTCACAAAACACGAACCTACCCTCTTATATATATATATATATATAGATGCTGCGGACTTAAAATATATATAAATATACCAATATATATATATATTAGTTAGATAACTATATATAATGGAACTATAATTGGCATTTTAAGTATAGTATATTTACAGTTACTTACAATTATAAGAACTAAAGAGGGTTATGATAACAAAATTTTTGGTTTCGGAACCGTCAAGTTTCCTTATACGTCTTTACTCGAACACTTTTAATCTTTATCTGCTCTTTTTCTAACACTTGACACCAGACTTTTTCCTAACTCTTTTTCTAACACTTGCTGTTGAAACAGCAAGTACTAAGGGTGTTGATAAGCATCATCTGGCACTCAATATCTGACAAATTTCTGAAATGCTTAAATTTTTATAAATACATATGCTAATAGAACATGATTTATAAGTCACGACCATTTGTAGCACGCCAAGAATGCAATTCGGGAAAATGTGTAACTAAGTTTTAAAGCAGAAATAATAAAAAATATACAGAACGGTGTATAACTCATAGACACACAAAGAATTGATTGTTGCGCTCATTCTAATACAGACAGTTTCAAACATTTTTAAATCGCAAAATCACAAAAAAGAAAAGTTATTAATTAGAAAGTATTATATTGTTGAGTGAAATTGTTCTATCCTATTTACGCAACAATTTAGTGTTTCTTATTTGAATCTTCTAAGTTCTATGTTTCTTCCTTTAATGGTGGATTCACGCCTTTTGTTCCCTGGTTATGTTTCTACCAAAGATCGAATCTCAATCTCATTTCATGTATTAAGAGGCACTTCTACCTCAATTACTCAGTTCGATGTATATTCTTGTAATGTTTAGTTTGCTGTGTGGTATGTGACCGTTCTACCTCTGAATTACTAACATCGAATAAACCAAACAACATACCTTTCCTTCTATATCCATTATTTGAGTAATTCAAAGATTTATCATAATGATTGTCATTGGTTTAAAAGTTATTATCTAATAAGCTTTTGTCATTAAATACCATCCTTGTTTTTCAGCAATTTGGTTTTAGCTAGTGTTAAGTGTGTTGAACTGGAATATGTAGATTGTAGTTATCTTCAAACAAACTAATCTCATATTAAATCATTTGTTTCACACCCATGTAAAATTTAGAGTTTATTACGATAGATTGGTTGTCTCTAATCCTATCTATGGAAAGTAATAACTTATTTTTAAAGGAAGACAATATCACTATATCTTTTTCCAATCTAGATTGGACAATTTTACGTAACGATAAACATTTCATGCCTAAACTTTGCACACCAAGTCAGGCTTCTGGCAGCACTACTCAATACTAAAAGCTTGTAAGCCAGCAGTGGTAACATGTTGAAATAAAATACTCCAACAATCTCAACGAGAAGTATTGTACTCTTTGGTGTCATCTATGATGTTTGACTGATTCTTCACGTCTTATTTTCTTATATTAATAAATATGTTACTAAGTTCAAATAATTAAATAAATAATTCGTTTTAAGTAACATGCACGGAACATCAAGCTGGAAGAGACATAATGATGTGTTATTTGAAGTTCGGTCGAGAAATGTTGTTACTAATGACACTTAGCAACGCAAGCCCGCCCGTCAGAGACCCGGCGAATGAAGTCAGAGAGAGAGCGTCTTCCGTTTTTAAATAGAGCACCCTTAACGAAGGTGGATGTACGACCTTTGGCTCATAGATGGCAGCACCATCTGAATCTTCCACTTTAGAGATTGAAAGTAGAGAAGACCCATAGCCTTGCTCCAACCACCCCCAGAGGTATTAACTTAGAAGGGGAACATGGAGGACATTGCGACACAACATATTTTTTGTGCCCCAGTCGCCATTAGTGAACACGACGGATCTTCGGCTGAGCCGGAATTCGAACTCAACACCTTTTGGTAACGAGAACGATGCCCTAACCAACCGGGCCACAGCGGCCTTTTGAAATAAATGAAAATGGTGATGGATTTTCAATTTCAGTTATTTATACCTATATAACTGTTGAGATTGCTGAAAATAGGGGACTTTGTTAACGTTACTAAATGAAAAAAATAAGAATTCTGAGTTTATTTTAAGACATGACAAACATTATCACAGCATACAAGAACTTTCAACCTTTTGGTAACGAGAACGATGCCCTAACCAATCAGATCACCGCGATCTCGATCGAGAAATAAAAGGTATTTGCTATTTAATACTTTCCATCGAACTTTAACTTGTAGTCAGCCGTTAGATTGTGTTGTATCTATTGTCAAAAATAGTTCAAATTTTTTTCAGCGTCGTAGAGTAAAACATATTTCCATTTTATAAATTGGGTTTGATTTCATTTCATTGTGGTCAAAATAATTAAGTTTGGACTGAAACGAAGAAAACTAACTGGCTCTTTTCCTGAATATGTTACTATTGATTATATTAAAGATGCAATATGTGTATGGTCAAGATTTTCTTTGGTTCAGTTGGCCTAGTTTGTGCTAAACAAGATTTAGTAAACGCTGTTCCTTAAATTCTAAAGTATATTCAGATACCAGAAGAAATAACTGTTTATTTCTTATAATAAATACAGGGAAATAATAACTTTTGACTTACTAACCATGCAAATATTCATTAAAATCAAAGTGTCATTTTTCGAAGGCTTTAGATGAAATAATAATGTTAGAACTGGTGCACAGACCACAATATATTACATAAAAAATTTCCAATTTGTTCACAAAATAAGAAATAAGTTTCGCAGAAAGATATTTTATATGCCTCATATAATTCATATGGCCTGCAATATCACTACATCACTTGCCTGCAATATCAATAGATATGTCGACATTGAAAGCCAATTCCTTCGATCATTACGGCGGAATTTTAAATGAATATTTATCGCATTAAAATAATCACAGAAATAGTAAAATAGGAAGTGGCCTAGAAAAGCTCAAATAGGAAGAGGAATAGGAAGATATAATGGTAGCATGTACTAGGTATATCTCCTGATACAATGAATGATGCTCTAAACTGGAACCTAGTGTGTTATCAAGGAAGTCTGGCATTGGTTGTTCCTAAAGCATTAAGTACTACGCATCTTTCAGATTATTAGGCTATACGTTTTAAATAAAACGTTTGTGGCACAAGACGTATAGAAAATGGATTCACTATTTCTTAAACTTGATTAAGGAATATTGAAAATACCTTTTTACTCATCTTTAAATAATCATAAAGGTTGAAGAACAGGCATTTGAAATTTGTTTCTAAAAGTACCAATGTGAAGAAGCTAAAAACGGTTTAAAACATGTCCTGCTAATAACTTAACAGGATGTCCTGAAAACTATCGACAATAAATAAGTGTTCCTGTAATTTAAACTCCTTCGTACTTTATTACTTGAAATCACGACTTGATTCCCGATTTCTTGAATAATTCGATTTTTTATGTGGCCAATGCCAAACTTGATACATACTTTTTGTTGAGTGCACTAGTACGCGTGTCGTCCAATCATATGTGTGGCCTTGTGCGAATAATCACTTTTTAATTATTAATACAGACACTCAACACTCTAGTACACTCAATCCTCATTGAAGGGATGGACCTTTCTCTTAAAGAGTACTTTTATACTCTCTATTATTGAGTAACTTGACAATTAATTTTATGGCCTCGTATTCCAGATGTACCTCTTCTTTCTCTAAGATAATGTATTCTGCTATCCTACAACATGGTTACGAAATAAATTTCAGTGGAAATGCTCAAGCGGATGACTAAAAGTTATCAACTACAGGGTTTATTAAAACAGAAGTATCAACAAAACATATGAACTAGTTGACTCTAAGTAACTAAAACGTTTATCATGGTTAAAAGAGATTGAACTCGCGTTATAGGCATATATCGAGTTAATAAGAGTATGACTTTTTCTATTCGTAGAAGGAATAAGCTGATATTAAGAAAGGATACTCAGTGATGAGTTATAGTAGGTTCAGAAGGTTAGTTCATCTCCACACTCAGAAATCTACTCTCACTAGACAGTGCTCGCCGGTGGATCACATTCCTACTTATCCAAAAGTACTTTTCTCGTAAACTTATCAAAGACCAGAATGCCATTATACTTCATGGCAGGAACATTCGAGAAATTCATACATTTTTCTAATTTCGTATAAAACGTTTGCGAGGCTTTTCGACTAAATCCAATTATGTAAGAATGTCCTATTTTATTTTTTTCAGGAGTTTTGTGCTACACTCTGAAAAACACTGCTAGAGGGAACGTCCTCCCTTTTTCTTATCTCTTTTTAATAAATAGATTATCATAGATCAAATTTGTTGATATATAGCTAAATGCCACCATACTTCGAAGGAAGAACACTTAAAACACGTGCATTTTCCTAATTTCGCACAGAAGGTATAAAAGGTGTTCCAACTCAGAATTCCTATGATTCCAATTCATTTAAAAGTTCAAGTTTCTCCTGGAATTTTCAAACCTTTATTTGTTCTAAACCATGTCTCAACATAAAGCAAATATCATGATAAATCCATCAAAGAGCAGATTTGTCGATATTTCTGCAAATGCCGCCATACTTCGAAGCGGAACCACTCGAAACTCATGCATTTTACATTTCCGTATAGAACGTTTAGGAAGTGTCTTGACTATTTCTGTGAGTCCAAACTTCTAAGCATGATCTATTTCTTCTAGAAATTTCTAAATCCTTAGTAATAATCCTAAATAAATTAAGACAAGTCGCTAAATATTGGGTAAATTTATATTAATAGCATCAAGAATATTTAAATTTTAATTCTTAATTTGCTGAACCTTAATTATATTCCTAAACTATATTAAAAGTTATCACATATTTTTAATTTCAAATATATGCATGAGTAATTCAGGCTGCACCCAATAAACATGAATGAAATTTTACATGTATTAAATGAGATTTTTAACTGAATGTTTATCCCTCTGATCGTTTTTCCTATGTAGATATATCTTTAATTACAAATATATAAGTTAAAGTGTACTGACGTCACTACACAACAGGTATTTTACGCACGTGACAAATTATGATTTAAAAAAATTTTAGCTTCATTATTATGTAAAATTTAATGGTCACGAAAATATAAATAACGTTATTCAGAACACCTAGACCAGTAGTAGTAAATTTGATTTCTACTTTCTATTAATGATTCCATTCGAATTTTTCTGATGGAAGTAAATGATAAGCCCAGTATTTCAGACATTATATTATCATACTGTATTATAAAGAATTAAATTTATTCAGAAATTAAAAATAAAAATTTTTCTCCAGAAAATTTTATAAATAATGTGTTATTTGTATTTTAGAAAAGTTTATAGTAAAAAGCTTTAAAAATGGCACTAAATAATAAGTTTTTAAAGTTAACATTGATAAAAGTTAAAAAATAGTATAGTATTTTTTGTTTCAATCTATTGGCAAGTTCCTCTTATAAAAACGTTAGCCACAAGATGAAGGTGGATATAAAATATTATCTAAATAAGAGACGTAATCCATTGAGAAAGTTTTGAATTACTTTTTGTCAGTTTTAAATTCTAATAATACTCATTCTCCATTATTAGTTTTTACTACTCACAAAAGGAAATTATGACTATCTACGTGAATTAGCTGTTTTCTTTTACTTCATAATTTTTGTTGTTCGCATAAACATTGTATTTTAACGATTAGATGAGCTAAGTTTTCCCAGGGTCTTTTGTCTTTACATTTTCTCTTCTTATTGTTGCATTTTTAGTCCCAATATGTATTTAGATTTTAGTTATTTATTTATTGTTATTAAAATTAGAAAGATATGCTGATGAGAATTATAAATTGGGTAACTCAGTAATAATAACCCCTAAAGGGTTGATCATGAGTGTATTCAATATTTCAATGCAGATACAGGGTAATTGTTTCCCTGATTAAAAAATAAATAAATAAATAAATGCCAGATAGATATGCAAAGTAAATTTTATTATTTTAAAATTGATTTCAAATTGACTTATGTGCTTCAATTTGGAAGGTGTTTTAAAAAAATATCGCGTGTGAGTGATTCAATATAAAATCATCAAAATTTTAGTAGTGTTCATTTATAATGGATTTGAATACATACATGAACATCAGAGTATTAGAAATAAAGTATTTAGCGATCGAACAATATTTGAGTGAAAAAACAAAAAGAAAGAGAGTATAAGAGATTATAAATACAAATTTACTTAAGTTATTAGTCTTTCGTTTTTTTTATCCCAAAAGTGTTTTTAGAGAATATATATTATTAAATATTGCTGATTTTATGTTTTTATATTGGATTCTATCACACTGTGGTATCCTGGGCAGCGAAAAAGCAAGCAAGCTGGCCGAAAAAGACTGTTTACATAATCAAGCTTCATACAATCTGGTTGGCTATAAATCGGTCTCATCAAAAATTGATTAAATGTTTAAGATAATCCACATATCATTACTAAAAGATCAAACAAAAGAAAAACAATAGAGAAATGTCATTCTTAACCTCCCCGACTTTTTAAGAGGTAATGCAGTGGTTGCCTTTAGACTGGCATTTGACTTTTTATATACCTCCCTTTTTCGTTTCGCTTTGAAAGCTTTGTTGTATTTCAATTATTATTTTAAGATCATGAATAACCGTCGTCATATCTTGAATCCATGGTCTTGCGCTGCAGAGACATTGATGCTGGTTCATCGAGCATACCAGTTTTTCTAACCCGCAATAAATTTCACATATTGCTAACTGACTTATGTTATATTCAATTTGATTTAATTATTATTCTTATCCAACTGGTATGATATAGCAGTAAAATTAATTATCCTCTTTGCTCATTACAGGAAATCGGACATGGCAGCTAGTGTTTGCAAATTTGTTGCTATTTGTCAGCATATTTTGTACGCAACCATTATCACAGATGGATTGAAGACTGTAGGACATATTGATTGTGTGGTAATTATTGACTTTACATATTTCAGTTGCAACATTCATCACTCATGTTCTATCTCTACTGCTGAAGCTTCAGCCATTTTCCGAGTTCTTCAACAAGTACATGCATTAAATTATTGAAAATATGAGTGTAAACTGGCAGTACAACTTTGAAGAACAATAAAGTTTCATGCCATCCTGTAGTATACAAATTTTTCAAAGCTTTGAACTCCCATGCTTGTGAGGGATACGATATCTTACATTTTTGTATCCCAAGTCACATAGATCTTGATGTCAATGAGAAAAACGATGCAGCAGCTAAGTCTGCACCGATTTCAGTGCAACCTTCTATTCTTTTAGTTGATGTTAGAAAAGATATAGAAAAATTTATTGATTCTCTTTGGCAAGAATCTGGGCCATTGTAGATTGGAAACAAACTACATAGCATTTCTTCATACTTCACTCCATTTTCAATTTTACCATCGAAGTGCTGATGTAAGTTTGATTCATTGATTCACCTTCATACCTGTGATATATATATATATATATATATTGGTTTGAACTATATAAAATGATTAGTATATTTTTATTTTTATCTGGTTTATAATTGCTGCTAGTTTGGGCTTTAAAAATTTTTATATCATTATAATTTGTTTGTGTCTGCTTGTTCTATTTTGGACCTTGCACCATTAAATTTAACCAACCATGTCTAATCTTATGTATCTACATCTAGTCTTGATGTACGATACGAAGATTATTATGTTGATGTATCTATATCTAATCTTGAATTTTTGAATTATATCTTATGGTTCAAAGAAAAATCATTTTCATAACTTTTTATAATACGTTTTGAAAAATATTTTTGAGATTACATTGCATTTTAAGAAATTCAAATAGGAAAACACGTAATAATCTAATCAATATGTGATAGGCAAATATTGAAAATCTTTTATAAAATATAAAAAATGCATGATGTTTCGTTCTCATATTTCATGTAATCTTACAAATTTTGTGTACTATCTTACCAATAATAACTTGGTTAAAATATTTCCCTAATTTTATAAGAGAAACCACATACTCAAATTTTATATTAATAAATTAAAAGATAAATTTTTTTTATAAAAATTTAAAATTTAAATTTATTGCCTTAAAATACTAATTATATTAAACATAATTACATGTATAGATGAAAATTCTTGTTAATTGCTTATAGTATATTTGACTGTATTAATTAGTTTTAAGTTCTTTTTATTATGAAATAACGTTTTATTCATAGGTTTATTTACATTCATAACATTACCCGTATATCTTCTAAAGTTTGTAATACTATTCATATTTAATTTTTTTGGTTAATATATGTATGGAATTCCTAAAATGTATTAAAAAATAAAGCAAAGATATATTAATGATTGACAGAATATCCAAAAGATTTCTGTATTAACTATTATCGTATTTAATTTGGAAAAGTCTTGCTTAGTACTGAAAGGCATTCATTTCATAATATTAAAAGTTTTCAAATTTTTATAATAACGCACTTTTATTTATAAAATAACTTTTGTTCATAACATTCTTATGTATTTGCATTTTCATTTTCTCATAATTTTAATAGTCCTGTTTATAATACATTTAAATGAATTTTGTTTTGAAACATAAAACTGAAACAAAAAGTAAAAGTGAAGTGGCGTAATTTAAAAATCATATTAAATATTTTATTTATTTTGTTTAAATAGGAAACAAACAAACCTGACTACCAACAGTGTCAAAAGCTCAGTGTAGGTCACTAATGTTCAAACGCTTAATCTAACATAAAACATAACATAACAAAGTACTAATCTAACATAAATGTGCATAGTACATACCTACCATACAAAAGAGGTCACTGTATTTCAACTACAATTACGTTCTTTTACACAAGTGAAATGTATTATATAGTCTGCGCATACAAGTGATTAAAGGAAAAATAAAACTAAAATTTTAATGGGTGCCCCAGTTGACACAAAATATATTTACTGCTCTTGCGGTGGCATTTTATAGCTTTATTAAGAGTAATAATGAGAAAAAATATGGAATCTTGATGTTCAATATGTTTTAAACCGGTAAAATAAAACAGTTTACTTGCTAACCGGAAAAAACTTAAAATATTTTAAAAATTATATAACTTTACATGTAAAAATAATTTGAAATTTCAGAGTAGTAAATTTGTAATGAATTTTTGAAAATCATGTCAAAACCATGTCATGTTCAAATTAGAATTTACTCATCTCTGCTATAGCTCCAAAATATCGAGTATATTTCTGTTTAATATAACTACTTTTCCGAGACATTTCAATTATTGGTGATATTTTATCTAAACTGCGATACCTTATCGAGTGTCAAATGAATTATTTTATAAAATAAATATCATATTTACTAAAAAAAATTCAAAAAAGAAATATTTTCCATTGTTTAAGAAAAAAATATGTTGTTGAATGTCATTTGGAAACAGTTTTAGAAATAAAATCTATTTCTTTTTTTAAAAATTGCGGGACAAAAAGGGACAAAGAAAATGATTAGAGCGTAGGACTGGCCTTTTGATCAAAATTTGTTACTTGACTTAGAACAGGGATGGGCAAACTTTTTCGATCACGGGCCAAAAATCGAAAAAAATAAAGTTTGGTCGGCCAAGACGAATTTTTCTAAAATTTAAAAAACAATATACAAGTATTACAATTTAATATATTAATGAGATGAATGAAACTGCGATTTCATTTTAAAAAGTTTCTTATATTGAGGTTCGAAGTGAGATGTACTGATTCTAATGAAGGAGGCTAAATCTCATCTGTCAGTCAACTTCTGAAATAAGTCTTTCTAAGGTTCATAGTTGAAAACACTTGTTCACATATATAAGATGAAGCAAAAATAGCACTGATTTTCTGGGCATAAGATATTAAATTTGGGAAACTTACTTTCGATAATGATTTGTAAAACTGTAACTTTGGCATATTTAAAAACAATTACTTGAGATGATTGTTAGATTGCAACTCATTTAATTCAAGCTGCAAATCTGATCTCACTGCTTCACAATTTACGTTGAATGGCATGGTAAAAATATCCAATTTTTACTTGAATAGCACTGATGGTGGCCTGCCATGGTGAGGTACCGGAACTCGCCAAAACAAGAATACCAGCAGAGTAGGGATCCCCCTACTCCCTAAGAAATTATACCATTTACAAGGGAAATAATTGCCTTAAATATTTACTTATTTTTAAGGGATTAAATTTATAAATTTTTAAATCCAAAAATTAATATAAATTATTTCTCCTTTTAAATTAACGTACATCTAAATTGGTAGCTCCCTTATCTTGTTAAATTAAGAGAGGCGTGCAAAGGCACGGGTGCTCTGCTGGGATAGCAAAAACCCTCGTCCTTGAATGGCACCGAAATCTTCGAACTCAAAATGCAGTTTTTTCAAGCTATCTTCATAATTCTTAATGTTCTCTTCATTTATTGAGGGTATTGAATTTAACCTCGGGAAAGGAGTTAAGTCATTCTTAACTAGCTGCCCAGTAAGCATATTAAGTTTTAGTTTAAAAGCTTTGTGATGTAAGCTTTGTGTCGTCGATAAATTGATTTTTCCCTTGTATCTTGACATTCAAGTTGTTAATATGACAAAGAAGATCTGTGAAAAATGCAAAGTCTAAAAGCCATTTTGTATCTTCTAACATTTCGCACTCTACAGAACACTGTTTCTCATTGAAGAATGACACAATGTCGTCTTTCAGCTACCGAATTCGCTTGAAAATACATACTGCACTAAGCCACCTTACTTTCATGTAATCCAGTACATCAGAGTATTTAGATTACACTGACTGAAGAAAATCTCGAAATTGCCTGTGAGAGAGCCCATGAGATCGAATAGTATTTATAAGCTTCATGACTGTATCAAACACTGGTTTTATATTCAATGCAGATTTACACAGAGCATCTTGATGTATAACACAATGTAGAAAAACAACATTGTTCCCGAGATAGTTTTGTTTAAAGAATACAAGAAATCCAGATTTTTTTTCCTGTCATATTCGGTGCTCCATCGGTCGTAATATTACATATATTTGTTATAGGCACTTTCAAAGTTAAAAGCCCTTCCTGAAATTCACGAAAAATATCATATCCCGTTGTAGTTCACTTTAAAAAACGCATGCACACCAGTCCCTCAATAATTTCAAAGTTTTCATCAACATTTCTTATAAATAATACTAATTGAGCACTATCATTTATATCAGTGCTTTCATCCATAGGCATGGAACAGAATTTAAACTGGCCAATCTTTGGCTCTAATTGTGATGCCAAATTTTTATCGATGACTTACATTCTAGAAGTCACCGTTTTTCGAGATAAGCTTACAATCTCAAAATTATTTTTCTTGTCTGGACATAAAACATCACAAACTTGGAGCATGCATTGTTTAACGAACGCCCCATCACTGAGAGCTTTATTATTTTTAGCAATATTGTATGCTACAATGTAACTTGCATGTCTAGCTGCTTCTTGAATACTGTTTACCTTTTTGAAAAAATTTTGCCGGCCTGATAATTTTTTAAAAAGATTTTCTGCATTTCGTTTTTTATTTTTCATATTCAGACATTGCTTCGTAATTGGAATTATTATGCTTAGATGTGAAATGACGGGAAATATTAAATACATTGAAGA
This sequence comes from Latrodectus geometricus, assembly GCA_026290005.1. Lineage (NCBI taxonomy): Eukaryota > Metazoa > Arthropoda > Arachnida > Araneae > Theridiidae > Latrodectus > Latrodectus geometricus. Next base: position 60,559 of record JAPDSC010075080.1, on the reverse strand, counting down.
CTGCTACAGCTTCATTGCAGATAAAACACACTGGTTTATATTTTAGAACTGGAAAAAAATATTTCCATGTCCATTCATCATTAAAAGCGTGGCACTCTGAATCAACTTTACGTTTTTTAGTACCCATTTTGGGGTAGAAATATTTTACGAATAACCCAAACAAGCACTAGCTACGCTATACTTTTAATAATTTCACCACACTATTCACAATGACGTTATATGTCCACAATCTTTCAACACGCAATCAATAATATTAGAACTTTTGCCAAAAGAAAAAACCTCTATATAGAGTTTACAATGCACAGTCTGCCACATATGAGGTCTAATTCACCTATATTGAATTCCCATATGTCTGCTCCACAAGAAAAAGATAAAGCATGTTGGCGCTAATCTACAGCTGTAACTGACAAATAACTTCCTCTTTTAACTTTTTACCGATTGAAAGCTGCCTGTGTTTGTTATTTCCTTCGATTTATGTTTTGTAAAACAAAAATAGAGAATGTAAGCAGATTACCAGCTCTTTGAAAAAAAGGAAGAAAAATATAATATTTAAACAAAGTAGAAAAGGAGATGGATATATAATATATGAATGTTTCTTTTAATTTGCCTCTGAGCAGCAAATTAAAATTCTATCCGCGGGCCGGATAGAACCTTCCTGATTTAGACGAATATTGTAATATCGAGAAAGTCTATTCATATTAAGAGATAATTAGTGTAAAATGTCTATAAGTTAATAGGGTTAACAGTTAAAACTTTCACTTAAGCATTAAAGTATATTCAAAACTCTACTGTCTTAGTGTGTCCTCATGCTGTTGAACAGAAGGCGAAATTGCTTACCATTTAGTTGATACCTCAGTTCATTTGGTAAAGGAGAAACAAAAAGGGAAGTACCAAAGCAGACAATGATCTATTCAATTTAGATAAAATTAAGAGTCGATGAATATAGTTTTGCAAATTTGTTTTGCGGAAATAATAAGAAATGGATTGGAGTAGCCTAATTTTAAGAAAACAAAAAAGCATAGAAATGAAATAAACTTTTAATACTTGTTCAATATGATTAAACTGAAGCATAAATAACACTGCAATCGATGTGATTTCTCCTTTAAATTATCATCATGTATTAGGAATTAAAGAAAATATCAATAAAATCTACTTGATTTTAAATTGAAATGAGAATATATAACTTATAATGTTGCTTTTTTGTATTGCGGAAATGATTTTGATGTTTATTTCTTTAGGGATGTATAAAAATTGAACTAATGGTCTAATCCAGTTGTATGCCGATTGAATATTTTCTTTTTGAGATTAATGTAGATATCCAGTGACACAACAAAGGAAGAGGGATGGTAAGTATGTTATGCATTTTATTTGTTCATGTAATTAAGTTTGTAGTTTTATAATTATTTTTTGCAGCAGTGGAAAAAAAATTCTACGAGGGCATATATTTAATGTGGTTAAAACAATATCAACAAAAGATCATGACAAAATTAACACTTCAATTAATAATTGGACTCTCAAACTGATAAGCTGCAAATCAGTACGCCAACAGTGTAACAGAATATAGACTAATATGAATTTACAAGCATGTTTGCCAACGTTGGCTGAAATCACATTCGCTTATGCATAAGAATAAAAATAAAGCGTGAAAGAAAAATTTAAAATACTCTTATATATAAAGTTATCTGTTATTCATTTGTAAAAGTTCTTAGGTAGTAAAAACACCTAATAATAAATTTTATGAATCTAGTTTATTATATGGACAAACCGCGAAATATTATTAATTCAGAAATCTACGTAATTCATTTGGTAAAAATAATATATAAATCTGAATAAATAGTCAAATTTTAACATACATCACTTGATATTTTGACAGTACAAACTATTATTTTATATTACGAGCTTTGAAGTTATTCTGAAAAGTATTGGAAAGTATACAAGTAATCGTGTTTGTAATTTGTCTTACGAAAAGATTATCGATTTTGATGTCATAATTCTCAAGATTAGCATATTAATGTTTTTATATCTAATCTTGACGTAATATACGAAGATTAGAGTTTTTTGATGCATCTATATATAATTTTTAATCTTTGAATCAAATCTCAGGGTTCAAAGTAAAATCATTTTCATAACATTTTGTAACATCAGATGCTTTAAAAAATATTTTCGAGATTGCATTGCATTTTAAGAAATTTAAATATTAAAACATAATTATCTAATCAATATTTGATAGGCAATATGGGTGATAGAATTTTTTATAAAAAATAAAAGATTCATAATGTTCCGCATACATATCTCGTATAATCTTACAAATTTTGTGAGTTATCTTTCCACAATAGTAACTTGGTTGAAATATTTCCATAATTTTGTAACCGAAACAACATTTTCGGAAATTTTAATTTTCTTATATTAATAAACTAACTTTTTTTATCAAAAAATAATTAAATTTGAATTTATTATTCTGAAATGTAAATTATATTTAACATAATAACCTACATATATATATATATATATATATATATATATATATA
>JAPDSC010075080.1:25519-57931 GCA_026290005.1 Latrodectus geometricus | reverse complement strand
ATATATATATATATAGATAAAGATTCTTATAAATTGCTTTTAGTATATTGCATCGAATTAATTAGTTTCAAGCTCTTTTTTTTACGAAACAGTTTTATTCACGTGATCATTTAGATTCATACTGTTGTTCCTACAGCTTATAAGGCTTGTAATATTATTTAAATTATTCTTAGGAATAATATGAAACTAATAAAATGTTTCAAAAAATTAAAGCAAAGATATGGTATTAATGCTTGACAGAATATCTAAAAAATTTCTATATTCAGTATACAGATTTGGATATGTCTTCCTTAGAATTAAAAAAATAACCATTCATTTCATATTATTAATAGCTTTTAAATTCTTTCTATAACGCAGTTTTATTTTTCAAATTTGAAGTTCATAATGTTTTTAAAGTATTTGTATTTTTGCTTTCTGATAAATTTAATAGTGCTGTTACTAATAAATTGAAAGGAATTTTGTTCTGAAACATAAAATTGGAACAAAATAATAATAGTAATTTGAAAAAATTTAAGAATCACATTAAACATTTTATTTATTTTCTTTAATTATGAAATAAACAAACGTGACCACCAACAGTTCAAGAGCTCAGTGTAAGTCACCAGTGCACAAAACGCCAAACCACAAAAATGAACTTGCATAAATGTGTCTAATATATACCATATGAAAAAAGCCATTTTCTTCCACGTTCTTTTCAATATATGAACTGTCTTATATAATTTGCATATACAAGTGATTGAAGGCAAAATAAAACTAAAATTTTACACATCTTGTCTAATGCCTGACTGTGGATGGGGAGTTCCTGTGTTCAAATCCCGGTTCTAGCATGAATGTACCATCTCTCTCCTGCCTTTGTCCTTTCCTTGTATAAAAGGGTTGTGAATGTTTGCTCTAGTATTCTTAAAAACGAGCGCTAAGCAGAACACTCTGAGTTCAAAATTATAAGAATGTTTACAAATAGAACAGTTCAATAATGTCGATGCGTGTGTGTATAATTGTGTCATAAATAACTTCCCGGCTGCTTCAATGAACATTATAAAATACACTACAATTGCCTAGCTAACTCATTTAACCAGAAAAAATAACTTCAAGTAAATTAAAGAATATAAATTGTCATAACAAAAATATTATGAAGTTTCAGTGCAGTGCTTTTGTAATTAATTTTCAAAAACTGTATCAAAGAATTAGCTCTAAGATAAATTTACTCTTCCTTGCAATAGCTCTGAGATATCCTTAATTCCTATTTAACATAACTACTTTTCCACAACATTTCAATTGTTGGGGATATCTTATCTTAGACTGCGATATTTATCTAATGTGAAATGAAATCTTTTATAAAACAAATGTTGTATTTAATAAAACAAAATTTTAAAAAAGAGTCTTATCTTTTCAGAATTTAAGAAAAGTTATGTTGTTAGCTGATATTTGGAAACAGTTTTAAGAATAAAATATTATTATTTCTTCTAAAATTTTTGGACATAGTAGACATAAACGGTACATATTAAAAGCCTTAGCTCTCATGATTGAGATTAAGATTGCCCGCACAATTGGTATTTAATACTTCACCTAGACAAAGATAGTAGAATTGAGAGAGCCTATTCATGTTAACAGTTCACTAGGGTTAAATGTTTATAAATTTATAAGGCTAGGCTAATTTTGTTTATTATTCTACGATTAACTTTTGCATATGAGAGAAATTAAGTTAGGAACTACTCCTTAAAGTGTATTCAAAACGCTACAGACATTGCCTGGCTGAAGGAGTCCACGAATTGTTGAACTGAATGCGAATACACTAACCCTTCAGCTGGTAGCTAAGATCATTTAGTAAAGGAGAAACAAAAAGGAAAGTACCAGGGCAGACAACGATCTGTTCAATTGTCTCAAAATTATAAAATCGATATCGTCCGACAGATTGGGTGTGCAGAAAGAATCAGAAATGTATTGCAGCAGCCTAAGTTTAAGAAAGAAAAACGTATAGAAATAAAATAAACTTACGTTTTTTACTATGTATGATTAAACTGGATGATAAATGATACTGCGATTCCAAGTTTACGATGTAATTATCATAAGTATTTGGAATTTTAGAAAACATCTGTAAAATCTACTTGATTTTAAAATGAAATGAGAATACATACCTTATAATATTGCTTTTGTTTTACAAAAAAGAATTTGATGCCAAATTTCTTTAGGAGTGTTCGAAGTTTGTGTTAATAGTCTAATCGAGTTATTTACTTAGTGTACATTAGTACTTCTTTTGAGACTACAGTAATTATCTACAGACTTATCAAAAGATGAAAAAAATAACTATATTTAAGCATTTTATTAGCTTATGTAATTCAGTACGTAGATTTACAATCAGATTGACACACTGACCAGAGAAAAATTCAACGAAGGCTTATATATTTACAGAGGCTAAAACATTGTCAACAAAGGATTACTACAAACATGAACATTACAATTAAAAAATTAACCTTTAAACTGTTGAATGGCAAGTCAGTAAGCTAACCAATCAACAGACTGTAGGATCAAGTGAATTTACAAGCATCTTTGCCAACGTTGGTTGAAATCACATTCGCTTGTGTATAAGAATAAAAGTAAAGCGTGAAAGAAAAATCGTAAAATACACTCAAAATTCAGTTACTCATCTATGAACAAACTCTTAGGTATTATAAACACAACTATATAAATTTTATTATCTAGTTTATATACCAAGGACTCTAACACAGTGTAATATTAATTCAGTGACCTACATAATTCGCTGTTTAATAAAAGTAACATAAATATCTGAACAAATATAGTCAAATTTTAAAATAAATCACTTGATACTTTGACTGTATAAACTACTATTTTATTTAATTATCTTCAAAATTATTTTGAAAATATTATAGAATAATTCCAAAAATCGTGCATGTAATTCGTCTTATGAAAAAGTATAAATTTAAGCAGAAAGAAATTTCAAAATTATTATATTCAAATTTAATATTCTGAAACAGGAATTTATAATTTGGTAAGTTTCTTTTTTAATATAGAAATATTTGTAAAATAAAATTATATATTAATGGAGAAATTAATTTTACAAATAGAAATATTTGTAAAATAAATTTCCCTATTAAAATACCTATGTGTAAATGAAATATTGTCCAATTCATTTTATTTTGTAATTTTATATATGCAGAAATAGGTACTAAAAAGGCGAAACCATGGATTGATTTCGCTTGTTTGTCGCTCAATTTTCATAATTTTCAAAACTGCGTTAGACTAAATATGCAAAAATCCGCTCTAAATTATTTTACTGAAAATTTATTTAGACTTTTTTTTATTGAAAGTTCTTTATGAAAATCAATAAATGATAAAAGTGACAAGGATATTATTTCCAACAAATATTATTTTTTTGTGGTATTTGTATATGCATTTGTGTATTATGGTAAATTTTTTTTGTATTTATGTACTATGGTATATTTTTTGTTTTTGAACAAAATTAATTAAATATTTTAATTATAGTATTATTTACCATTAATACTTATATAAATGTTATCTTCTGAATCTAAGCTACATTTATGAATACCCTTTATTTAAGATTTTCATAACAATCTGTAACAGTTATTTCATATTTGTAACAGGTATTTCTTTCAGTTAAGTCAGTGTTTCTCAACCTTTTAGTATTCACGGCCCAATTTTCAATCATAATTTTCATCGCGCCCCCCTCCCCACCACATACAATAAAATATATACAATAATAATGTATTTTGAGTATTTTGGCGCTAAGCCTTCACTACAACCTTAATTTTAAACTTAACAAATTACCAAGAATACCGAAATTTATTGACATTTTGCAACACCGATCCTCAGCCTTGAAAAAACAAGAATCCTATGCTTTTTTATTGCTCTTGCGTCCCGCCATGTCGGGCATTCTCACGGTTTTGCGAGAAGTTTCGATTTGTCTGGTCAGCAAAAAATTAAGCTAGACAATCTCATTCGAGTAGATCCTTCTATCGCTATTGAATCTATTCTGAATGTGTATATTATATATATTTTCGTGTAATTGCAATTCACCGTATTAAATATTCACGGCAGCAGACTTATGCAGAATCATGGATAAATTTTTAAGCTTGCGTAAGCGAGCATTAGACGATAGACAAGCATCAACAAGTACACAGATGAGCGTGGTTCTGAAAATAAAATCAAGAAAATATTCTCAAGAATACTTAAATTTGGGGTTCACTAGTACTGAAGTAAATGAAGAAGAAAGGCCCCTGTGTATCATTTGCTCAAAAATGTTGGCGGCAGACAGCATGAAACCTAATAAACTTAAACGACATTTGGAAATGCTTCATAGTGAGTACGTAAACAAACCCAGAGAATTCTTCGAATTAAAATCATATGAAAAGCAAAATTCATTGTTTAAAAAAACTTTGTCTGTGAACGAAAAAGCTTTAATTGCCTCTTACAAAGTTTCATATAAAATAGCCAGATGTAAAAAGCCTCATACCATTGGTGAAGAGCTTATTTTGCCAGCCGCAAATGCAGTCTATACCTCTTTCAAATGATACTGTTGCCCGTCGAATTGCTGATATAGCTGAAGATATAGAGTGTCAGCTTTTGTCGAAGTTGAGTTACAAATTGTTTTCAATACAACTCGATGAGGCAACAGATAGTAATATAGATGCTCATTTCATTGCCTATGTTAGATTTTGTGATGATTTGTCAGTAGTAGAAGAATTACTTTTCTGCAAACCAATAGAACTCAAAGCAACAGCACTCGCTTTATTTGCTATCTTAAATGATTTTATGAACGAGGCAAACATAGAATGGAAAAATTGCGTCGAAGTATGCACGGATGGTGCTCGTTCTATGTCAGGAAGATTCCAAAGTATTCAAGCACTTTTGAAACAAAAATCGCCACAGTGCATCTGGACACATTGCATGATCTACAGGGAAGCTTTGGCTTCCAAAGAAATGAGTTCTGGTTTGAATATTGTGTTAACTTCAGTTGTAACCGTAGTAAATTATATGAAAATGAGACCTTTGAAATCAAGAATCTTTTCCGCACTTTGTAAGGACATGGGTGCAATACATTCAGCGTTACTATTTTATTGCGAGGCAAGATGGTTATCATGAGGGAAATTTTTGCAACGTGTTTATGAATTAAGAGAAGAAATCGCCGTTTTCCTAGAAGAGGAAAACAGACCGGAAGCAGAGAATTTTCGCGATAGTTTATTTGTGTTGAAATTGAGCTACATGGTCGACATATTCGAGAAATTAAATAACTTGAATCTTCAACTGCAAGGAGCAAATACACATACATTGGATACGAGTGGTTAAGTTAATGCTTTTTGTAGGAAATTGGAATTGTGGAGCAGAAATTTAAAGCAAGAAAACTTAATAATGTTTGCAAATTTGAATGATTGTATTAAAACTTACAAGGCTGAAGAACAACATGTAAAAGTTGTTTTTGTAACCATTGAAAATCATTTAGCAATGCTAGCAAAGAATTTTAAAAAGTACTTTCTTGCTGACGACAAACTGATATCAAGTTACAAGTGGGTGAGGGATCCATTTCAAAATACTCCCGACGGACTCTCAATTGAAGAGGAAGAAACCTTCATAGACTTCACGGCAAGCGGCGAAACCAAAAGACAATTTAGTAATAAATCACTCTTTGAATTTTGAGCAGGAGTGGATGATGAGGTTTATGCACTAAAAACAAGGGCATTTCGCATTCTACTACCATTTTCAACATCAACCTTTGTGAAACTGGATTTTCTGCGGTGGCTTCTTTGAAGACAGAATATAGATCTCAGCTAAATATAGAAAAAGAACTGAGAGTGTCTATTTCTAATATTAAACCCTCTTTTGAAAAACTTTGCTCTGAAAGACAGGCCCAAGGAAGTCACTAATAATTATTAAATTTGTTTTTATTTTAATAAGTTGTTATAATTTAATAAGTTAATTATTAAATATGTCGAAATGTATTTTGTTTTGTATGTGTGTGTGTGTGTTCTTTCCTTTCAGTCACTTAATCAATTTTTTTAAATAACATTTTCTCTTGGATATGCTCGCGCCCCCCCAAGGAGGGCTCGCCCCACAGGTTGAGAATCACTGAGTTAAGTAGTTGAGATAATAAGGTGAGAACGTCATAAGCTATATAATATACATGTTTCAATTTCCTAATTTATTAATTCTTGCATGATTTACATGCTTATCAAGATCTACAAGCAACTTGATGTAGGGTACTAGACTTTCCTCCTCACCACACAATACCCTTTTTGATTTACATATTTTTTTAGCTTGCAATATTAAATGTAAATTCTAATGTAATAATATATCGTGAATTTAGTTTACCTGTTAAATGTTTCAAATCGTCTGAGAAAAAGAAATACTAATCAATTACGAGTATCAGTAAATGCTTGAGGAAATTTTATTAATTCCTCAAGCATTTCAAAGAAAAAAAATGTTAATTTTAATAAAGATTATGTTGTTAGTTATCATGTGATACATAATACAGTATAAACAATAATATTAACTAAAATTAATAAGCTAATGTCGAAAAGAATTTTTCAATGTCATAGTAAAACAAGCAGTTGAAGTAATCATCTTTTTGTTAAACAAGCGATGTAAGACATTTAAGCGAATTTCGATAAACCAGCAGTTTCTTCATTTCTTATAATGAACATGATTGACTTATAATGAACATGATTGATTTCTTATAATAACAGATTGTTCTGTATTTGTAACGTACACCCTTGGCTACGGAGCACCTTCCTTGGCGCACTTTGTAATCATGCTATTTTTGGCAACCTTTTCCTTGTAAGCTTTCAGTGTTGTTGTTGTTATTACTGATGACACTTGGCAACGCCAAGCCAGCCCATCAAGAGACTAGGCGAATGATGTCAGAGAGAGAACGTCTTCCGTTTTTGAATAGAGCACCCTCATACGAAGGTGGAAGTACGACTATAGGCTCATAGATGTAAGCACCATTTGAATCTTCCAATTCAGAGATTGAACCAGTGAAGACCCATAGCCTGGCTCCAACCACCCCCAGAGGTATTAATTTGCAATGGGAACATGGAGGACATTGCGACCCGACATATTTTATGTGCCCCAGTTGCCATTAGTGAACACGACGGCCCTTCGGCTAAGCCAGGATTTGAACTCACCTCCTTTTGGTAACGAGAACGACACCCTAACCAACCAGGCCACCGCGGCCTCAAGAAAGATTCTAAATGTCGAGAGCCTTCTTAACGAAGTGGATGATGTCCTTCAAAAATTAGAGGTAAGCCTTAAAACTCTATTAAAAAATTAAATATTGTAAATATTAATTCTGTACAAAACAAAAGTATTGTAGAATCTATAACCAGTGATCAACCACAAGTGCTTTTATAAAGCTTCCGAAAATCCCACAACGTTTTTTAGCGGAAAATTTGAAGAATGGAACTTGTTCAAAATGCAATTTAATAACTTAATTAGTGAAAATCCTGAACTTTCTGAAAAAGAAAAATTGCATTACTTACGCGGATCGCTTAAAGGAGAAGCTAAAATCGTAGAAACTGCTGATGATAACTTTTCTTCTCTCTTTAAAGCTTTAGAGTAACACTGTGTAATTAAAAGAATAATTGTTAACTGCCATATCAAAAACATTTAAAATATGTATCCCTTAAAGCATGAATCAGGAAAAGATCTACGGAACATATTGGATACCATTTTAAGAAATCTTAGATCATTAAAAATCTTAGATTTCGCTAGAGATAAATGATCTAATTCCTTGTTATTAAATATTATACTTGATAAATTAGATCGAGACACTCATAAAGAACTTGAATTAACGTTGAAAGACAATTAGTTACCAGAATTTGATAGTTTTTTCGAATTCTTAGGAAGGAAGTGTCAAATTTTAGGCAATATTCAAACAAAGATTCCGTCTAAATTTAATATCGATCGATCGTAATCTTTATTTGTTAAGACAGACAAATCTCTTAAATTGTGTATTGCTAGGAGTATACAAACACTTCCGCTGTATCATTATAATGTATCTAAAGAAATGAAATTATCTGAAAGATTAGATTTGGTTGAAAAATTGCTTAAGTGCATTTCCTTCATTATCTAAAAGTTCTTGTTTCGTTTGTAAAAGGAAATTAGATCATCACACACTCCTTCATAAATATTCCACGCCTTCAATGACAAGAACCCATAACACACGAGAGATTGAACCTATACATTTGACGCTTACGCATTTTCAAGGACGAAATCAACAAGATAACAGTTCAGAATCAACTGAAGGTGCCAGAAAATCATCGTCTTTTCGTTTTCTGTAACGGAAGGAAGAGTATTTTAATAAACATGGCAATAATATGTCAGAGACTTATGGGGGGAATTCAAACTCGTCAGAGGAGTCCTTGACTTTGCCAGTGAGTCTTATTTTCTTTCCTCCGCTGCAGTAGATTTATTAGGTTTGAGAAAAGAAAAAATTAATATCCCAATTGCTGGTTTGAATGATACTTTCGTAAATACAAAGAAAAAGGTTTCAGCTCTTTCATCGACTACAAATAAGGATTCCCAATGGGGTTTATAATTGTTCCCAAGGTAACAAGTTTCACACCTTCTGAAAAATTATATATTCCAAATGAAGTTAAACTAGCTGATCCATTGTTTTATATTACACAAAAAATAGACATTCTTTTTGGTGCAGAATTGTTCTTTTCATTATCGAATGAAGATAAAATAAAGGTAACAGATAACTTATTCTTACAATCAAATTGTTTCGGTTATCTTGTTTTAGGCGTTATTTCAGAAGATACTTCTTATAATACTAAAAATGTTTTTTGATTAAAAACTTAGATTTTCTTAATAAAGCTCTCAAATGTTTTGGGGAAATTGAGGAAGTGGAAACAAACAAAACTTGCAACGATGAATTAAGGTATTGTAACGAACATTTTGCAAAAATAAGAAACTGAATGGTAGATACGTTGTGAAATGCCATTCAAACTTAATTCTTCCGAAGAAGTGTTAGGACATTCTAAAGCAATCGCATCTAAAATGCTGGATCAGTTATGGATGCGTTTAGAACTCGATCTCACTTAGCAAACTCTTTATTCGGATTTTCTCAACGAATATGAATTATTATAACATATAGAAGAGTTGAACTAAAATTCAGATTTCGAAGAAGTGTACTACCTATAGAATCACGGAGTGTTACGCTCATCAAGTAAAATTATTAAACTTCGTGTAGTTTTCAACGCGCGTTCTAAAAAGTCCAGTGGAAATTCTTTAAATGATCTATGAAAGAAGGGAGGAGTGCTTCAGGACGTTCTATTTTCACTTCTAATTAGATTTAGAAAAGACGATTACACATTCACTCGAAATGTAAATCAAATGTCCAGGATGATTGAGATTAATCCTTCACAATATAAATTTAAAAAAATTCTATGGAAAGATAGTAAAACCGCTCCAATTAAAGTGTTTGAATTACGAACGGTTGCATATGAAATCGCATCCGCTCGATGTTTAGCTAGAAAGGTTCTGCAACAGCTCTCTAGAACAGCTCTCTCTGAAGGAGGAAAGGGATTTTCCTTTAGCTTCAAAGGCAATTCTTCAAGATTTTAAATGCACATGTGCCTCTCTGTTGCATCAGAACTTTGCGAGTTTGAAAAATTGAAATCAAAAATGACACAGCTACTCCAATGAGGAGAAATGACTTTTACACAAATGGTGTTCCAATAGGGCTTCATCAACTGAATTTAAAAAATTCACGCTAGACTGAAATTCTTAGAAAATAATGTTCCAAATTCTAGGAATGTTTTGGAACAGTTTAAGTGATTCTTTTACGTTTAAGGTTAGCACCAGCACAGATTGTAGTTACACCAAACGGGAGGTGCTTTCACAAATTGCTTGCATGTATGAAACTCTCGGACTTCTGGGACTAGTCATTGCCAAAGTAAAATTATTCATGCAACAATTGTGGTTACTCAAAATTGAACTGGAAAGAAATTCTACAACCAAATGTGTCCAAACAATGGAAAAACTTCATAATGACTCTGCCAGATTTAGAATCTATCCATGTTCCCAGATGCTTTTTTGCAAGTTAACACAAAGCTTTTAGAGTTACACAGATTTGCAGGCGCTTCTTCAAAAACATATGGTGCTGTGATTTACAAAAAAACTCTATCTACAATTCAGATAAAATAGCAACCCAACTATTGTGCAGTAAGTCATGGGTGGCTCCAACCAAATCGATGACGATTTCTAGGCTTTGTTCTTGTCTACTTCTCTCAAAACTCATACAGAAAGTCGTTGCTACAATAAGAATAGAAATAGATTCTGTCACATCAAATTCAGACTCAACAGTAGCCTTCGCATGGATAAACTTTTAACATGGAAAGGACTAGACATTCCAAGCTTAAATTTACCTGCATTTTAGACAGTGCAAATTTCTAGTGTCTCAACCGACAAACTTTTTACTGATGAACTCAAGCCTATTTCCAAAATAACTTTAACTATAATAAATGACTAAGTTTTTAAATGATTTACTCAATATCACTAATGATTTTCATAAGCTAATCAGAATTCTAGCATTTATTTTAATTTCTTCCGAAAATGTATATTCCCTGAAAACGAAGATTTCTCAAACAGGAGGAATACAAAAAAGGCAGAAAATGTTCTTTTAAAAATTGTTCAGGTAAGGTATTTTTCTCCTGAGATATCTGCCTTAGAAAGGGGATTGCCAATTCTATCCAGTAAGTTGAAATTTCTTAATCCATTCATAGATCCGCCTGATGGATTAATTAGAGTAGCAGATATACGAATGGCGAAGACCAGTCTTAGAAGACCTATATCTAAAATTTGCTTTTTGCCTAGTGTAAACAATTTCCTAATTGAAAATTTCATTTATATTTGTTAAATCATTGTACTAATTATATTCATTTTACCAATTATAATTATTGTATTATTTTTCTGTTTATTTGTCAATTAGTGATGTAACATTGCTTACATTATCATTATTCCAATTATAATTATTGTGTTAATTTTGTTTATATATTAATTGATGAAGTAATTTTACTTACACTTTTTCTTCGAAACATATGCATATTTCAATGCCGGGTAGGACGTTCCGTATTTGTAACGTATGCCCTTGCTTACAAAGAACCTTCTTTTGCGCACTTTGTAAATTATGTTACTTTTGTAAACCATTTTTGTAAGCTTTCAGTGAGTCTAACGCTAACGCTCTAACGCTGAGAGAACATACAGCAATAAACGCATTTTTTATTATATTGCTTTGTCTTTTATTAAGGCAACTCCGCACAATGAGAATTATCCTATACCAAGTTCATTTGAATCCTAAATTACTGAGATATTTACATTACGCAATATTATATAAGAATAGATTTTTTACTGTTCCTGTGGATTATATCAAGGAACTGATGCTCCAGGTTTTACAAGGTAAGGCCGACTACCTCAACTTGTAAAAGTCAACCAGTTTCGAAATCTATACAGAAAATTACTGAAGGACTCAAAGGAACGTAAAACGTAAATGCTAACTTGATGAATGATTTCCTTTTGGAGGAATCATGTGATTGTGCCAGTATGTTCTCCGGTCACGAACCTAATATAACACATTCAGGACTATCATGGCAGGAGCGTTTTTGGATGCCTTCCCTCTCCATAAACTATCCAAAATGAAATGTCTCTTCCGCAGGAGTAGAACAGAATATTCCAGCCCTAATTAATAACCTCATTGACTCAATGCCTCAAAGATGTTTAGCGTTGCTGGCATTTAGAGGAAACCATACTCCATAATAAACAGTTTTTCTTTTAAGGAAACAACTTTTAATTTGTTTTTCTCATATGCCCAAATTAAATTTTTACACCCGAATGCTCAATAAATAGTATTTTTCTATCGAACAAATGGCTTTTTAATCTCTATATCCTATTACGTCTTTCAATAAACAGCACTAAACAATTTTCCCTTTGCAAGATCAACCCCAAACCTCGAAATCCATTATTTGTTTTGAGCAGTGTATGATAATTACTTAAAAGAGCATTTTGCTTATGGTTTGTTTTGAAACTGTTTCACATAAAGCGTTTTAACAATTTTAATAGTGATCATTTTTTCCTGAATGTTAAAATAAATATCAGTTTTAAAAACAACTTTCAATAACAGGAGTCCCTTTATAATAAACTGATAAAAAAAACTGTCTTAAAAATGAAAAATAATGTTCAACATATTATTGATATTTGTAATTATCTTTTGCAGCTCAGAATAAAAGCAAAACCATGTGCCAGTTATTTTATTGTCTCGATAAACTTAATTAAAACCAGAAATGAAATAGATATAAAAATTGAAATTAATATCTGTAGTGAAAAAAAGTCAAAGCTGAGTATATAGCTGGAAATAACATCTCTACAAAATATTGAATATGATATAAAAGTAATTATGTTTTTATTTTATGGTTATAGAATTGGTTGAAATTGTAAAAGTCAAAAAGTGTTCAAGAAATGTTTAAACAACTTTAAAACAGTACGTACACCAGAAAAGTTACAAAAAACTAACTGACACGACATCGCAGTTTTATTCAGGTAAGAATTATATCTTCTGTTTTGCTAAATTGTGAATTAATAATGATAAAAAAATAAAGTTTAAGGTGTGTCATAATATATATTAATGTGTTAAAGTAAACTAAAACCAATGTTACAAAATTTTTTTGAACTGAATGACTGCTTGAAGAAATGTTACATATACATTTTATTTGAATTGTTACATAGCTTGCTTCAATATCACTACTTAAAAAGCAGTCGCAAGGTCTAGAAAGTATGTGATACATTTTTTGATATGTAATATGTTATGAAAACTTAATTTTTAAAGTTGAAAACAAGTCCAATAAAAATACTTAATGATTTAAATAATTTCAATGTATACATTATTTTCATACACTTCATATTTTAACCAATTTTTATGCACCCGAAAGTATAATTATTTTAGTTTCCAGTTTCAGGTGATTAAAATAAAATTTACTCTTAATGCTTAAGAAATGGGGTTGGTAATTAATATGATATCTAATTTCAATTAAGAGCCATAAATAATTGATAATTTCAATTAAGAGCTATAACACATTGATAATCTTTACTTGTTCTTACAAAAAAAAAAAAAAAAAAAAAAAAGAATTATAATTTTCTAACTGGAAAACAGTATTCAAATCTAATTTCAGTTTAATAAATATGTGCTAATTTTATCACCATATTAGGTTTCCAAACCCTATCGGTTTTTATAAAATTTTTAAAAAGAGTTATCTGAAAATCACATCATGTCTTCCTCTTTTTCTGCTTTCTAATCCCCTGACCTGGATCAGATCAGGTCCATGACTGCCTCCACCCTTAACCCTTCAAGGTCCGCACAAGGGCTGCGCAGATGGTCACTCCTCGAAAAGCCAAAACATTTTCAGAGTTGCTGTTTTTTTTAAATTGGAAAAGACTTTGTTTACGAGGTGAGCCCCAGAGTCGAAAGATGATTAGAAAACTCTAGATCAGTGTTTCCCAACCTTTTTTGTGCCATGCCCCACCTTAGCCTTTCCAAAATTCCTATGCCCGCCCCCATGTAATATACATAATTTTTATTATTAAGAAATTAAATTGTTCACTTAAACTTAAATGATAGGTTTTAGGAAGAAATCACTAGGAAATTGTTAACGAAATACAGTAAGTAGATTTTCAAAACATATAATCAAAAACTGACATTCAAATTTCAAATAATTTTAATAAAGATTTTTCTAAATTAATTTGTTATTTTAATTTAGTGAGATCCTTGCGCTTGATGATTGCTGCACAAAGATTTTATATTAGGTTCCAATTTGGTTAGCATCAGTTTCAAGTCTCCTCGTTGTGTTATATCCAGCCGATTTCTTTTTTTTTTACCAGTAAATCATTTACAGCACTAAATCCACATTCAGCTAAATATGAAGATGGAAACGGTAGCAATAGTTTTCTTGCACATTTCGTTGAATTTGGGTATTTGATCTCTGTTTCCTCACAAAGCCATGCCATCACTTCTTTTAGATTAAATAAAGTTTTAACTGACTCATCATTTTGTAATTCTGCAAGTTCTTCTTGATACTCCATATTTGATGTATCATACAAATCCACTAACATTGGCTGCATCATCCATGTTAGAAAATCAATTTGTTTCAAATCAGAAAATCTTTCTTTTAAATCAGCCCATAGAATATTCAGATGATTGACAATAACAAGTAATGCGGTATCAGTTACTTCGCATTTTTGGAGCCAATGAAACTGTTGAAAGTTTTTGTTGTTAATATGTTTCTGACATAACTCAACATGAGTATTGAAACCAAATATCTTCGCTTTTGCATCGACAAGAGTTTTATTTGTTCCTTGAAGTTGCTTATTTAATTTATTTAGTTTTTCAAAGATATCGGCTAAACAACTCACAAATTCATTGATTGTTAATAGATACTTCTTTTCATGTTTGTCACTTAAAAAATCACTGAGAGTATCAAACAGTTCCATAAATCTTGTCAAGCAGTTCCCTTTAGATAGCCATCTTACTTCAGTATGAAGTAAAAGTCTAACATGATCCTCATTTTGTTTTTCACAAAATAGCTTGAAGAGACGTTCACATTTGGCATTAGCTTTAATAGTATTAACACACTTTATAACTGAATGTAGTACTTCATTTAGAACAGGCGATATGTTTTTAGCTACCAAGTTTTCTCTATGAATAACACAATGCACAAGAATCATTTCTGGATTCGCATCTTTCATCAATTTTAAGCAGCCAATTTTCTTGCCAATCATATTAGGAGCACCATCTGCAGCACAAGATGTTATATTTTTCATTGGTATATCAGTGACATCTAAGTAGTTTTTTAGCATATTATATATATCTTTGGAAGTAGTGGTGCTTTCTAATCTTTTACAGAACAACATTTCTTCAGCAAAATGTCCTTTACCAATATGTCTTACGTAAGATATCAATACCGCCTCACTGTCTCTCAAAGTTGATTCATCCATTTGCACTGAGAAATTTCTAGTTTTCAATTTTTCAACAAGTTGTTTTACAACATGTTCACTCATTTCGTCTATTCTTCTGCTAACAGTATTTTTACTGAGTGGCATAGCTTTTACACCTTTGTCATCTTTTTCAAGAACCGTTTTAAGAAATGCTGATATTGACGGTTTTATTAAATTCTCTCCTATAGTATGTGTGATTTTTTCCAATTTTAGAGGTGAATAAAGAAATTTGATAACTAGCCTCAAGAACACGATTATTAGTTGAAGTATGAGCAGTAAATAGAGACTTTGATGTTGTTCTCTTTTCAAAATTTTTCTTTAAAGTATTAAAGTAATTCAAATCTGAATTAATATGAGCACTATGTTTCGCCTTTAAATGCGCCTCAAGACGACCTCGTTTCATTGATACGTTGGTCAAGCATTGCTGGCATAAAAGACAAAAAGGAATCCGCTCATCATGGACAGCGGGTATGAAGCCAAATTTTAAATATTCCTCCGAATATTGATGAGTTTTTTTCTTGCCTGCACCACTCATTTTACTATGGGGGCTATAAGAAATAAATATAAGATCGATTAAAAGCTAAAATTAAAGTATGTGTTAAAATTTATTTAATGTGACAGAGTAAACGTATACTAAAAAATACATATTTATTTAAATGTATATAACACATTTACTACACTGCCACAGCTAAATAATATATTTTTTCCATTTGACAAAACTTTCCGGAAAGTTATGTTTCTAAAATAAATAAAAATCAAATCAAATACTTACCAATTTTATCTATACAATTTATATATTTATTAAATAACCGAGTTTTTGCAATAGTTTTGATGGACACTTATTTCAAATTAACACCAACTGAATTCTGTGAACACTACATACATTGCGATGGACCATTCAAGTGCGAACAACTGCGTTGTTTTCCGAGATTTTAAAACGTCCGGGATTCCCCGTGGAGCCTGCCGTCTGCCACAGGGAAGTTAACTTGACGACCCCAAACACCCAGTTGATATTTTGGTCTCGTCAAGCGAAATTGAACCCAATAATTTTTTACCGTAATTATTTAAGAATTTGCTTTTTTCGTTAAATTTGGCATTGCATTTAAATGGCCCGAAGCGAAAGGGTTAAACTCGTCTCGAGTACATTTTTGGATTCTCCCCTGAACAATCAAATTGCCCCCCTGTGGGGCGTGGGCCCCACGTTGGGAAACACTGCTCTAGATGATTTCCACAGTATGTTCTTAGTGTAAAATAAATTTCTAGTGAATAAAAAAGAAGTAATCTCGTGGATCTGATTTAATAATTAGTATTAATGGTAAGTGAGACGAGATGCTTTAATTGTTTATCATTTTAATATTTTCCTTAGAAAATATATTACAAACTATATTCTTTTCAGACATAACAAAACGCAACATAAAACAAATGAAACGTTTATATGAATCAAAAATAATATAAATGTTCCCTAAATAAAAATTTTAGAGACGTTTCAATTTTTCTTAACTGTAAAAACTTTTCACCTTAATGTAATGAAATGCAGCAATTTTTATGTGCATATCTTTTTTTATTTTGGAATGTGGCACAACGTCAAAAAAGAGAATTAGTAAACCTTTCTTACAATTTTTACCTAATTTTCCCCATCCCGATTGAAGATCCTGAATACATTCTACCTTTGAAGAACTTTTGCGTTTCGACATTTCATCTGTTGCATTTCCAAATGCATATAATTTGATCGAAACCACACTATTAAGTTGGCCACTCAAAAACATTAATTTCTTAACTATTATAAAAAGTTTTCATAGATTGAAAATCTGCTAGTGACTTGTTGAATCAGTCTTCCGTGAGGTATTTTTGTACAAGCTTAAAATTTCATACTTTCTGTTGATTATGGACGAATATTCATAAAAGCAATTTGACTAATAATCCTCAAATAAATAGATAGGAGACGAAACAAGCAGAAAGGAAAGGTTCCTAGACCTTTCCTGGTTCACTTTTGAATGCAGAATATGACATCGACCATCACTTCCAAGTAAATGAAATTTTGATTCATTATTTTAAAGAATCTCCAAATAAACTGTCTTGCAATGGATTCCTGGTCATATCTGTGTATCTAGTAAACGAAATAGCGGACCATCTTGCAATGAAGGGAGCTATAATTCTTCAAACATCTAAGAAAGCTGTGTCTTTCTTACCAGTGCCAAGCGTATCATCAAGAAAAAGATGAATGACCTTCCCCAACATCAATTTTCTGAGAAAATTTCTAATAAGATCTGATGGAATAAACTGTGGGATCTTCCCATGTGGCCAAGACATAAAGCAGTTGCTGAGTTTCGTCTGGCCACTGGACATGATTGCCAGATAAAACATCAAATTCATGTTGTTCAGGCCCTTTTCTGCACACTTTGTGTTCTTTGGTAGTAAATGGATGCTGACCACGTTCTCCGCTGCCCGGCACTAAAGGGTTCCTCTTTGAGGGACCATACTGGCACGCTAGGGATTTATTGGGTTCATAGACTTTTCTTAGTTTATTTGTTTGCTGTTCTTGTTTCTTCTGCCTTGTGGTGCAGAGTTCTTTTGTAACCTTGGCCACTGGAAATTAAAATAAACTTTGAAGAATCTTTTTCTCTCCTTTTAAAATTCCAGGCAGATATTCCTTTTGTTTGCCCGCATAATACATTTTTACTATGATTCGTCTACACAATTCAGTAGTATTCAGATAATACGATATGGTGCCCTTTCTTATTATAAGTCCATGTTCGATTGTTATCTACTTGCATACTTTAACAGTATTCTAATTTCAATCACCTATTGATCTCCTAATTAACACGTTGTGAAGTTAAATGATTATTCGTAAAATTCCCGATTTTAAAGTGCCAAACATACTTTTACTATCTTTGTACTTCTTTAGTAAATAACCAAAAGTTGATTTTTGGAATTTCAAGCTTGCTGCCAGTAACAGAGGGGAAAAATTTTTCATCATCTTTAAAAGTTGAAATACAAGTGGTGAAGGTACCGTTTTCCCAGTGTTCATTTGGACTATTCTTTAATTTTGTGTGTGGCAATACCATATATATTTAGTGTAATCATTAAAAAGTTGCTTTTTATCAGATGGTAATAAAATTCTATTTTTAACTTTCAAAGTCTTGCTTATTATTTTTGAAAATTTTTTACAGTTTGTGAACTATGTAGGATGATTAAAGCTACAAATTAATCATTTTCACCGGTAAGAAATTTTGCTTAAAAAAGTTTATGAAGTCAAATACCGTCCATGTATATAAAGTATCAAGAATTTCCAAAAAAATCAGTCATACACTTTAAATATCGTTCATGTAAACTTAAGTCATATTAGAAGCACACGATCAAGTACTTCTGATATAATGTAGGTTAAACCATTTAAAACTTAGAACTTCCTCAAAATGTAAGCAATAAATAAAACCAATTACTTATAAACATCAAAGTAAAAAGATATATCCATAAAAGGAAAATAAAAACCACATAAATAATATAATATCAATAAAATCACATAAAATTTAAAGGAAAATATCAAATTCTAAAAATATGATGTTATTTTAAGTTTTTATGACATTCAATGATTCAAGGAAAAATTTCAGCTTCAATGGATTTTTATATAGATGTAACATTAAAAATATTTATAATAATACTTACTTTAATGACTTGATAACGGTGATATATAAATCGAACTGCCCAATAAAAATATAATTTTATTTCTCCACTATCAAAAGCTTTACGTTGAGTAAGTATTGGTTAAAATAAAAGCATTTATGATGAATGTAACTCATTCATCTAAATAGTATAAATAATGATCATATCATTATCTAATTTTGTATAATAAAAACACACCTTTGTGAAAATATGTAAATTTTATTTCTTTTGGTTTCATTCTCCCTTAATATTTTATAAAGATAACCTCGTGTGTAATATACATACAAATAAAATAATGCACTATTTTATCTTTTATATTATATGTAATGTAGACGAAAATACAAATTTTTATTTATACAAAAATCCTTTACTATAAAAAGTGACATTAGCGTTTTTTTCTTTTTAAAATCACTTATCTCCTATTTTAATTCCTTTATATTTAAGTTAACATTTTTAGGCTAAATTTTATTTTACTCTTATAATATTAAGAGTAAAACAGCGCAAATTTACTGAACTTCAATTTTCATAATTTCTAATTAACTGTTTTGAAAGTCTCCTATACTTTAAAAAAACAAAATTAAAAAAATTTTCCTTTAACTATATTGATGCATTATATCAGGATTTTATAAAACTCTAAAATGATGAAGTTTTTTAAGCTGCTAAATCGAATTCCATGCATCAACTTATTTTTTATATATTTTTGATTTTTTTCAAATTCAAAATAATATTTTAACAAAGTTAATAAATTTATTATATTTCAAGTGATTAATCGAAACAATTATTTTCTTAGAAACTCTTCTACAATTTTTTATTGACTTATTACATATGAAATTCAAAAATGAAATAGAATCATTTAAAGAAGTGTAGATTTTTCACATGATAAAATTTTATTTCACATCGTATTAAAGTTTAAAAAATTCTATCATTAAAAGAAGTTGAAGCATAACCAATGAAAAATTGTTCATTAAAATGCTTAGTGATTGTTTTAAGGATTTTGAAAGATATTGAACACACACAACTGACTTATATATATTTATCCTTGAATTTATGATTGCAGTAGAGCACACACATTTGAATAATTATTTAGTCATTTGATTGTTGGTATGCCAATAGTAATCGTAAGTTGTTCACGGCGTGCTATTTTCTGATATAACAAAATCTTATATATATATATATATATATACCTAGTTATTTCATAGAATAACGATGTGCAACCCTTTAAAATGTAAAATAATCTATACCATATACCTCGCTTTTCAGTATAAGGTATATTTACATTTCGTTTAACAATATGGAAAGTAGCGGAAGAAGAAAATGTTAATTTCGTTTTAATTAGGTTTAAAACTGATTGAGAAGCTTCTATGGGGTTTACCGTCCGTATCCCAGTACCTGAAGCATACAAAAGAAAAGGGGATGCCAAATCTATTTTAGCTATCATCATAAAAATAACCCAAGAAGGATTTTTCCAATTGGGCTTAAGAAACGGTAGCATAAAACAATTATATTCCCGATCCCAGTTCAGTGTTAGCGAATAAAAATTAATT
This sequence comes from Latrodectus geometricus, assembly GCA_026290005.1. Lineage (NCBI taxonomy): Eukaryota > Metazoa > Arthropoda > Arachnida > Araneae > Theridiidae > Latrodectus > Latrodectus geometricus. Next base: position 37,709 of record JAPDSC010075080.1, on the reverse strand, counting down.
AAAATCGAAAAAGAACCGGATGTAGAAATATCCCTCGGATTGGTTGCTACAGCTCAAAGTTTATGTACTGGTAAGGGATTTAAAAAATGTTCGTGTAAGACTTAGTGTGTCAACAAAAAATGTTTTTGTTTTAGAAATAATGTTCTATGTAATTTAAAGTGTCATTTTAGTAACCCTTGTTTTAATAAATGATTTTATGGTACGTTCCATAAATACCATCTAATTTATACGCTACATAAATTACATAAATTGTTCCTTTTTCATTTTAGTTGTCTATCATTAGTTTATTTATAGAATAACTAGTTATTTCATAAAATAACTAGTTAAAGTGTCAAATTATCAACATATTACACACTTTCACACTTTAACGGAAACATTATATATATATATATATATATATATAACTGAGGACATTCTGTACAAATTACACATTCAAAATAATTTTATTGTTTCTTGTGCAGTACACAGCTCTTCTTATATGAACTCCACCCACGTAAAAATTTATTAACAGAAATTGGATACTAAATATATTTTTCAATCAACAAAATTCCTTTTATACTTGCTGACTTATGAAAATTGATAAGTTCCTGATCAATGTAATTTAGTTTCAATCCAAAACTTTTAATATTTTTTCTGTTTGTTTTAGATATCCATCGTCGAACTTCCTGGCTAATCAAATGTTCAACTATCTTGCAAATTTAATCTTCAATTTCAACAGTGTCCATCTTGCGTTTGTTGCCATTACATTGAAGATATTGTACTGGCTCGTGAATAACCAAAGTGTACCGCCTGGACCTATCGGCTTACCATATATTGGTTACTGGCCATTCTTATCGCAGCAGAACTGCCATCTTGAATTGCATAAGCTTGCACTGAAATATGGTGACATTTTTAGCTTCACGGTGATGGGGAGAATGTATATTCATTTGGGATCTTACAAAGCTGCCAGAGAGGCTCACGTTACTAAGACAGACTGCTTTTCTGAAAGAATGATGGACTTTACTCTTCTGTACTCCTATCTTAAAGATGGTATGTAACATTATTTTGTCATTTAAAAAAATTACAAATAAGATGGCATTGGGTTTATCTCGAATTCCTGAATAATAGAGCATCCTGTTAGAGCATTAATTCAGATGAAATGGGCTTGAAATGTTTAATAAAGTAAATAAAAACAACGAAATTCATTATGTGTACAGTGTGCTTGGAATAATAAACATATAATTACAAATTCAGATCTAGTAAAATTTCAAGGATTGGCTAATTAAAACATAATTTTAAGTAGGTTATTGCTAAGTAATTTAAAAATATGAAGATTCAAGTTTTAAAAAAAAAGACCGGCTTCATACAAGGGGTGAGATGTAGTGAGCAAAACAAAATCCAGTACTTATGTACTCTAACGACTACCTAGATATATTGTCAAAACTTGTGACCAGAGAAAATAATATGACGACTACCTAAAAAAACATAGGCGCTAACATAGGTTACAGAGGATGCTAAAATAAAGAATTTTATGTAAATATTATTTAAATCGTATTAGTCTCGCCAATAAAATCGCCTCCAAAAATTTTTTGTCTCCAAATATCACGAAGGTAGTCCTCATAGTAGGTAAGTACCCAAAACCCTCCACTTTTATTCGTTATTAAAATTGATCTCAGAATTGTCACGCTTCAATCGGTATAAAGAAAAGAATATTTAGTGCCTGTCTCTCCATATACGCTGTACTATACTGCCTAATATAGATTTAATTATATATTTCATTCAACTATTAACTTTTATTATTTCATAATTATAAGAATTTTTATACTTGCATATATTTATCCAAGAAATCTTTTATACATATTTAGTTAAGAAAATATTCTGGATTTCAAGTTTACTAACACTTACAATGCAAAATTTTGTATCTTTTGTTTTTTTATTTTAGAGTTTAAATAGAAAAGGTTTTGGATGAAAAGTAGCATAATATCTTGAGAAGTTTTTATAATATATCCTGGAAAGCTCCAACTTGAACAATTTAAAAACTTTTAATTGTGTCGCCACTTATATTGTTACAAATGAAATGGCTAAATTAGCTGACAACCCTTATTACAAATTAAGTTGACAAGCATTTTATTTTTCTAACTTGGTACTCAAAATTGGCTTTAAGTCTTCGTTCCCATTTACATAAACGTTTTTATTTTCTATAAATTAACCCGGTTTCTATAAGCGAATATTTCTAAATATCTCAAATTTCTGTCGTTATTTTTCATGGTTTAACCATTTTAAGTTCTCGAAATTAATGCTTTTTGATTTACACCTTCAAATATGAGGGATCTAGTTTAAAATAACTCACATTTTATTAATGTAATCTCACAGTTTAAATTAAATGTATGAAAGACATTAATTTCTTAATGTAACTCATTTGAAAATAAAACGAAACATTTGGCTAATTAAATAAATAAACTATATTTACTTGTGTTTGATAATGACTGGTTGGTTGCTTTTAATGGCGCAAGGTCCAAGTAAGGACAAGCTGCGCCAGGTTTAATAATGGTTTTAACACTCTAAGAATACAGTTTTTAGTCATTTATAACAAATTCACCATTATTTTAAAAGTTTTTTAATATTTATTTTATTAACTTCAGTGTTTTATATTATTAATAATAATTAATATACATATTAATTTATTTCTTTAATTTTATAATAACCAAATGTCATTTTTGTACTTGAATTTCCTACAGTGAATATTTATACACCTTCCCAGAGAGAAAGTTCTTTTTTTTACATATGTAATTCATTAGGATTGTAGATAAGAAGTACATTACTTACGCCTGTTAATATATCGTCAGGTATGATCTTCGCTGATAAGGAATGCTGGAAAACAATGAGAAAATTCTTCTTTCAGCAGTTCCGAGAACGTGGCATGACAGTCATCAGAGAGGCTCACAGTGGCGCCATCTATGATACAGTGAAAGAAACAGTAGCAGAGCTCAAGCAACTGAAAGGTGAGCGCGTGGACCTTTATGAAGTCATTGTCAAGAAATGCAGCAAAATTATGCAACTGACGTTGTTGGGCCAGGATGGAGTGACTGAAAAAGAGTTGGAGGAATTTAACTCCTATTATTTTTACAGCCTTACTAGCATGACTGGCAAAAATCTGTTACTTATAGGAAAAATCGCAAGGCAGGTACACTTTTTCAAATTTTTTAAATGTTTTTACGGCAAAAATGAACTTATCTCATTTCGATAGAAAAATAAAGGACAAACTGCTTTTGAAATATTGCTTTTAAAAATAATATATCTGTCAGTGACACACAGATATAGGTATCTGTGTGTATAAAATCTATGTGTGTATATACCTATATCTGTGTGTATAAAATATCATTTTACAAATACCAAACAATATAAATACCATTTTTATTAGGTATTTATATTTTGTTTTAATGTTATCACAAAATTTTAATATAGCTTCACATTTTTATTTATTAGATATTACTTAAAATTATGATAGGTTGCAATTAATGTCGTAATTGAAGATAAAAATACGATTTGCATGGAACTAAATTTCGTTGTTGGATAAATAAGTGAAGAACTGATGCTTTTTAGAACACAAGAAGTCATTTAATTAGCAATATGAAATCACTTTAGGTAGTAATGATCACAATGCATGCAGTTAGTTTTGCAAAGTTATGTAAAGTAAAGGGAACTGTATTTTGATTTTCTATAACATTTTGATACGTTAGCTAAAATGTATAAGAATTTTTTGAAACACACTGTTACTGTCATTTGTCGCGGACATTTTAGCATTTACCTGTAAATTTAAAAGAATAATTTGAAAAAGTTTTAAAGAAAATAATTAAAAAATATGGAGAAAAATATAATTTATTGTGAGGAGTATCTGTTCAATTGTCTGGTCATTAAATATTTTTGAAACAGTTCAAATAAAGGATAGTTTTTTTTTTTCAAATTAAATTCTCTTAGTATTGTTAAAATGCTAAACACTCACATACGACCTTACATTTTATTTAAATATACTTAGAATTATGCTTTAAAATAGGAATCAATTTATCACATGCTTGATTAAATCTTTATTAAGAATGAACCCTATTATAAAAAATCATTATCAAATACTCCATAAAAAATCACCATAATTTATAACATTTTTTTCAGGTATATCATTTTTCCTTTCTGTTTCTTTTACAATGAAGGCAAGGAAAACCACTTAAGATTACAACGCATGGTATATAAGATGATCAACCGACGAAAAGCAACTTTCAACGAAAACAGCATTCGAGATGTCGTAGATGCTTTTTTCAAAGAAAGAAATGACAGAAAACTTAGAAATGACACGAGATACAAGTTATTTACAGGCAAATGATCTTTTTTATATTTACCCGTTACTCTTATTCGCTGTTTTTACTTTAATTTAATGATCTCATTGCAGAGAAATGTTTGATGGTTTGTCTGATACAGATGATTGGCGACGGTAGTCTCTTCATGGGCATGTATGTAAGCGAATTTATTAAAGCTCTATTGGACCATCCAGAAGAACAAGAGAAGATTTACCAAGAGCTGTCAGAAGTTTGTGGCATGAATAGAGATCCAGAAATAAGTGATAAAAACAAATTGATCTACACCAATGCATTTATTTTAGAAGCTGTAAGAACAACGGAAGTTTTTACTGTTTTTCCTAGTTCGGAATGTACGAGTAAGAAATAATTGTTCCTAGAATGAAGCCATTCCTAACTAAACAAAATATTTGGTGAAAATGTGCTTTAGGTCCCCTTCTTGGCGCGTTTTCAAAAACGCCGATGCTATTGCGAAAATTCTAACGCTGTTTCAAAGTGAAACTTAATTAGCGACCAATGAAAAGACTAAAAACATAGAGTAATTAATGAGCATGTGCGAAAAAGCGCTTCAAATTCGCGAGTTGGTGAAGAAGGGGACCTAAACCGCAATTTAATCAAATATTTTTTTTTCAGATTTTGTTTTCAAAAGAAAGCATCGTCCTGAAACATAATTTGATATCAACCAGTAAATGAATTTCACCTTTTGCTTAATTATTTCATAAAACAGATATAAATATTTTACTTTATAAAATTTTAATACTAAATCTCAATGCTTTTTTTCAATATAACCAATAAGCTTTCTGTCCGTTAAAACATTATTCTATGAAATTAAGTTCCTGATGAAACCTTTAATATAAAAGAAAAGCACATCAAAAAGTTAACATACTGGAATCACATTTTATTAAATTGTAATCTGAAAATTCATTACTTTTAGCAACAAAAAGCTTGGGATGAATACAATAAAAACCTGAATGTGTGTAGATAATTTTTTTCAATTTCTGTAAAATATTTCGTAGCATATGTTTCACATAAATTAGTTATTTTGAGCTCAATTACATGCCTTTCAATGAATCATCAGAAAGCAAAATTGCTTCATGAAAATGTGCACAATGAATCCTTAGACTTTTATAAATAAATCAATCAGACGTATATCTGAATACGACATTAGGAAAATCTGCGTGATGTAAGTAGATTTTATATACATATATAAGCAATCACTTCTATAATTAAATAAATTTCAAATACTGAACAAGACTCTCAATCGAGCAGTAGATCCTACCATTTAGAGAGTCAGATAAAAATTGAGAGTCAGATTCACTCTGATTTTGTCAATGTTTAAGAAATAGACTTCTTATACAGGGTGATCTATTTTAAAATGACAGTGTGTGGAGCGCCCTCTAGCGCGATCTAATAACTGAAATGGCACCAAACTTGGTATTTAGACTAATCAAGACATGGGGAAAAGGATTCCGTAAAAAAATAACTTTAGTTCCACTAATCACCGCTAGGGCACTTTGTGACGCTTTACAATGTATAAAATGTGAGAAAAGAAAAATACTAACACATACAATCGTACAGTTAAATTATTAATGTTTATTTACAGCATTAACTTCCCCGATGAGGAATTAGACCACATTCAACAACTCTCTTCATTCACCGTTCTCAGAAATTACACTGTGGATTCTGCCACAACGTTCTCCACAGCTCCTGTGATCTCCAATAATTGCAGTTGCCACATCAGTTATTACATCTTCTGATACTAGTTTACGTCCTCTCCCAGTGCGAATGGCCCGTTTCCTTAACCTTCTTAATCATTTTCTTAAGACCATTCAGCTATAAAGGCCCCTTTCGTAAATTTTTTCTGGTTTGAAATTTCCGAAGAGCTGCGGATGTATTACATTGATTCATATAATACAACTTCACCAGTAACGCACGTTCCGGTAACATGAGAAGCATGGCCCCTAGAGCTCGTGTACTTCAGCTGAGATTATTTGTCGGAGCTGTCTACTACTTCCTTTTATAGCCCCTATTACTGGAACTGTCATCGCGCAACATTTACATTTTTCTTTGATACCCATTTTTTATGCTATTTCTCGTTATTGTAGGCTACAACAGCTCCACAAAATTTCCAGGCGGTGAATTTTGGAACTAAAGCTTTTTTTTTACGAAATTGTTTTTCCCTATGTTTTGATTAGTCTAACCAAATTTGGTGCCATTTCGGCAATTTGATGGTGCTACAGGGTGCTCCAAGCATCGTCACTTTAAAAAAGATCATCATGCATATAACTTAATTGACCTTGAAATTGCTAGCTTCACAATTATTAGTGCCAGTCAAATTATGATGATACACTTAGATGTCAGCTATAGAGGGTTCCCCTCCCCCTGATAGTACCAATTGATTTTCGGGTGCTGTCTCTAACATTATTCAATAGAAAACTTATGAATAAGATTTAAAATGTAAAAAGCAAAACAATAGAGAATTTAAGTACTATATAATATTATCGGGTTAATATAAATTTTCGTTTTGGTAATCAGTCTAGAACGTTTTAGCGCAAACATTAAGTATTCACTTCTAATTTGCACCAAGATTTGAATACTGATGTGTCTTAGTTGATAGTGGCACTATTCTAGTTCTCTATTAAGTAAGCATTTTGTAAAGAAATAAGCGTATGCATACAGAAATTGTAACACAAGAAACTATTAATTATTTTTGGAATTACAAAATGCTTAGGGAGTAAACACCTTGTAAGACATTAGCTAGTGGTTCTTCCATATATTCATGTTAATATCGAAGATTTTATTCAAAAATGTGGGAGAAGTGTTATTGTTAGTTAGTATAAAATGGATTATTTGTGATTATGGTTTGTGAAGCCTTTGAAAGTCGCTTTCTCGTGTATCTTCCCTAATTCATTTCACTTTAGTGTTTTCCCCAGTTAAGGATTGTTCTTTGTTTTAATGCTCTTTACAGATTTTGATTGCGTTTGATTGATTTCATTAGATGACTTCTTTTTTTTATTTTGGTGCTGATTTTTTACCCTCGTGACATTGAGCATCTTAGATCAAATTGGTTGGACGAATGTAATCGGTGGATATTCCAATATTCCGTTTAATATTAGGGTTACATATAGAGAATTTAACAGAGTAAGCAATAACAAAAAATGTATCCAGACACTGGTTGGAGTAAACTAGTTTTTATATATTATGTGTCGATTTCTGGTTAATAGGATATCTTCTTTTCAAGATTGCAAGTCATTAAAAAGATGGCATCTGTATATCGTAGGACACCCAGTAATCTGCCATCGTGACCTTGATAGTGGGTGGATCTTCTAATTTAAAGCAAGGACTAAGCAGATGAACAACAGACTTGTTCTTCCACCCTTAGAGGTATTACTTCTTATAGTGGCAATTGTAGCTTCGATATATTTCAAGTACCCTATCAGTGAACATGACGAATCTTTTGTTGGGTCAGAATTCAAGCTCACTACCTTCCAGTAACGAAGATGACGTTTTTAACCACCAGGTCACTGCTGCCCAACTGTTATACACAACTTGCTCTCCCTTTATTTGAAAAAACAAACCTGTTTCCTTTAAAACTTGAATTTTTATCTGGATATTTGCTTATGTTCCTTTAGCATTACATCATTTTTAAAGGTAGAAAAAGCTATTCCTTGTCATTTTAGGATTCGTTTGTAAAGAATTTGAAGAGTTTCTTGATATTTTGGTGGATAAGTTTGATGGGATAAAAATGAAAATATTAATTCTTTAAAATAAAGTATTTAATTGGACAGACAATTAGGCTATTCTTAAAAAGCTGTTTCAATAAAAAAGAAGACGTTATCCTAAACATTAATAAAGCTATATATTGATGGTTCTAAATCAAGACTAGTTATTCGAGTTAAAAATTGATTTTAAAATTCTTTAAGTTTCCATAAATTTGCAATCATAGAAATTAGGACATTTTAAAAAAAGTCCTAGTTAGTATCGAAATTTAATCTATTGAATATGAACGTTTTTTTTCATTTCTAATGGCGGTCACCCTTGAGCAAGTAAGTACATTAGCCCATTCGCCGCAACAAGGCCAGAAACTGCTACTCATTTTATCGTTACCCAGTGGGCACCTGTGAACCAAGTCACGGAGGTACGAGTAGCATCGTCCACGCCACACCACCACAAACCCGTTTATAGGGTAGGCCACATTCATCCATCATCTGAGGAAAGGACAAGAAACAGAGAGAGAGAGAAAGAACATCCATGCCCGAGCCGGGATTCGAACCCAGGTCCTCCCCATCCGTAATCAGTTACGCTAACCACCAGATAGGTTGGGCGGCAATACTGAAATAAAATTGAATAAAAAATTAAAATGATCATTTTTTAAAAATAAAATTATACATAAAATTTAAAATTAGACACAAAAAACTTGCAATGTTGAAAAATTAGAGGGTCAGTTACGCTAATCACTAGACAGGTTGGGCGACTTGAATATGAACGTTACGTAGCAAAATGCGTACAATTTTTAATTAAATTTGAAAAATTTTCAAATGTTGACGGGATGAATTTAAGTGTATATGGGTTAAAATATTAAAGAATGCAAACAGATCCGTAAAGAAATTAAAAAAAAAAGAGCAAATATTCATAGAAACGCAAAATAATTTGCAGAAGGAAGAAGAGAATAAGAAAATGTCCTATTATATAGCTGCTCTTAATTCAAGGATTAATCATTTTTTATAGTAAATATATATCTTGAATAACTGAAGTCTGCTCCTAACTAGTATGTTATGAATTCTCCAATAGTTTTATATATAAAGAATTTATATCTAATGAAAAGTCGAACATTTCCAAAAGAATAACACATGACTATCAATTTAAGTTCAGAAAAATTAACTATTGGTCGTAAAATTAAGATTGATATATGATTAGAATTATTCTTAAATAATATTATAATTAACTTAAAATAGCAATTGCTCTTGGTGTTATTAAATGATAATTTAAATAAAATTTTTTATATATTTCTACTTAGATATAAAGCTAGTATTTCAAGCATTCATTACAATGTGTTTAACTCGACACACTGATTATAGTATGTGTTAGCTATTGCCCTCCTTAAATATTTACAAAGCTACTGTTGATGACTTATTTTGTAATGCTGCATTAAAATAGTGAAAATTGAAAAAAACATTAGACATTTAATTTAGTGATTGATATTCGTCTGTTGATATGTGCACTCAATTAACCAAAAATTCCTCGATTTCTTGTTGATTTTCACAATTCTCTACATTAATTAACTGATACAATAAAAAGATAAATTCACTGATTTGTTATTTAATATTATTAAATAAACATTCGCCGCGCACCCTGCCTAGTTGTCAGCGTGCCTGACCCTGAATGAAGAAGTCCTGGATTCGAATCCCGGTTAGGTCATGGATGTACCTTCTCTTTCTCTCTCTCCTGTCTTTGTCCTCTCCTTACATGAATGGTTGCCTACCCTATAAACGGGTACATGTGGCATGTGCGTATTGAGGTAGTCGGACTCCACACCAAATTGCGGTTTAGTTGAAAAAGTGGTGCAGCGCACCTCATATTGCAAGTTTAACTGAGAATCAACAAAAGAAATTAAACATTTAATTATATATATATAAATATCAATTTCCGTAATTCATGCTGTGTTAAATGTTTTATCCATTTAAGCAATATTTGAAATATCATTTTAAACAGATAGCTACTCATTCATACATATATTTATTTGCTTAGATTTTTATTGTTCCAAAAATTTGTTACTCAAATGCAAATCTTGATTTTGTTTTTTATGATCATTGACTAGAAGAAACAACTGTATGTGGTTACCGAATACCCAAAGGAGCTATCACTGTCTACAACTTCTACTCAGCTCACATGAATCCCAATGATTTTGAAGAACCCGAGAAGTTCAATCCGTCAAGATTTATGACAAAAGAAAGTGAAAAACCTGGCGTCTTACCGTTCTTTGGAATAGGTAAATAAATAATTTACATACTACCTGTAGAGATTATGCAAATCTGCGGGATATAAATCAACACATGCAAGTTAAATTTTACAAATCGGCAAACAATTATTTGATAGTGCTTTAAGACAGCTTATATCAAATACTGTCTTAAAGGTCTTTTAAGCTAGATTTTTTCTAGTTTCTTGCAATGTTTGACAATAGTGTAATATTTGTTGAATTATTTTATTTTATTGAAAATACCCCGCAGTATCTAATTTCAAACAGCACAGTAAAAAATAGAGACTCATCAGTGAGACATTAAAAGAGGTACTTGTTTCTATCATATTTTCACAACGATATTCTCTGTAGTATTAACTACACTACTGGCCATTAAAATTGCTACACCAGGATGAAATGCAGATAACAAAATGTTATTTATTGGACAAATATATTATACTAGAAGTAACAAGTGATTAAATATTAAAAAAATTTGCATGGATAGATCCTGAGAAGTCAGTACCCAGAACAACCATCTCTGGCAGTAATAACAGCAGTTATAAGCCTGGGCATTGAGTCAAACAGAGATTGGATTGCATGTACAGGTACAGATGCCCATGCAGCTTCAATACGATGCCACAGTTCATCAACCGTAGTGACTGGCGTTTGGTGATGAGCCAGTCGCTCGGCAAAAATTGACCAGACGTTTTCTATTGGTGAAAGATCTAGAGAACGTGCTGGCCAGGGCAACAGCAGAACATGTTCCGTATCAAGGAAGGTCCGTACAATACCGGCAACATGCGGTCGGGCATTATCCTTCTAAAACGTAGGGTTTCACAGGGCTTGAATAAAGGGTAGAGCCCAGGGTCGTAACACACCTGAAATGTAACGTGCACTGTTCAAAGCACCATCAATGCGAACAAGAGGTGACCGAGACGTGTATCCAATAGCACCCCATACCATCACGCAAGGTGATGGGCCAGTATGACGATGACGAATGCACGCTACCAGTGTGCGTTCACCACGATGCCGCCAAACATGGATGCGACCATCATGATGCTGTACACAGAAGCAGGATTCATCTGAAAAGATGACGTCTCGCATTTCATGCGCCAAGGTTCGTCGTTGATCACACCATTGAAGGCGCTCTCTTCTATGACGCAGCGTCAAGGGAAGCCGCAGCCATGGTCTCCGAGCTGAGAGTCCATGCTGCTGCAAACGTCGTCGAACTGTTCTTGCAGACACTTGTCTTCCAAACGACCGCGTTTCTTGACTCACGGCTCGTGACGTGGTTGCACGATCCATTACGGCCATGCGGATAATATGCCTGTCTTCTTGGCTGCTAGTGATAGGTGGCCGTTGAGATCCTGCAGGGCGTTCCGTATTACCGTCCTGAACCCATCGATTCCATATTCTGCTAACAGTTATTGGATCTCGACCGACTCTAGCAGCAATACTGCGATAAGATAAACCACAATTCCGGTACGCTACAATTCGACCTTTATCAAAGTCAGAAACGTGCTGGTAGGTATTTCTCCTTCTTACATGAGGCATAACAACAACTTTTCACCAGGCAACAACGTTCAAATGCAATTTGTGTAGGAGGAACCGGCTGAACAATTTCCTCATTTAAACACAATGTAGGTGTCGCTACTGGCGCCTGCTTTGTCTGAATGCGCTGTAAAGCTAATCATTTGCATATCACAGCAGCTTCTTCCTTTCGTATAAATTTCACGTCTGTAGCAAGTCGCCTTCTTGGTGTAGCAATTTTAATGGCCAGTAGTGTACTATTGCTCAGCATACAAAGGCCAATTAGACCAGGACCTACGCTGTCCTGGTCTTCGGCTGTCAGGAAGTATTAGTTAATTCTGTTATATATATATATATATATATATATATATATATATAT
>JAPDSC010075080.1:0-25419 GCA_026290005.1 Latrodectus geometricus | reverse complement strand
ATATATATATATATATATATATATTCTTATTATCTAATACTTCTGTTTTAAGATATCAATTGAAGGTAAAACGGCACTTTTACTTAAATTTTTGAATTCAAATACTTTATTTTCAGTTTCATTCCATATCATCATGATGCTCTTTAAATTCTTAAAAACAAAATGTTTAAAGTTAGTAATAAAATTGAATATTTCCAAAAAAGTCATCATTATCCTAGAAAAAAAATTTAGAATTTATTACTTTTCCCATAACGAGATTTTACAAAACAAATGGTATATATTTGATTAATATGCAATAATTTATTAACGTTGACAAATTTAGTGCTGATTAATAATTACAGATTATTTTACATTATCACCAGATTAATCATTTTTACCAATTATATATATATATATATATATATATATATATATATATATATATATATATAATTTAATTGTTACAGGTAAACGTGCTTGCATGGGCGAAGGATTTGCAATGAACCAAGTGTTTCTCTTCTTAACTATGCTTGTCAAGAACTTCAAATTTTCTAAGCCATCAGATGCTAAAGATAGAACTTTATTTTTTACCCCTAACAAAGTCCAGGCGATTGTTGAACTAAGAAGTCAAAAGTAAAACTACATTCGTGAGATTATGTGTAACATGTGATGTAGTTAGTTCTGTAGGCGATTTGTACGATAGGATTACGATTTACGATTCGTCTGTTTCGTAAGGATTACGTAATCCATTTGAGTTTCTTAAAACTAAAATAGCACAAAATATTTATAAAATGTTGAAAAAAAATTTCTAATTTACTTGTAATTGCTTAGTGTTGTTGAAATAAAAATCGGATTATTGAAGAAGATTTGATATTCAAATTCAGTATTATAAATTTTATATTTATTCCTTAATTTAGAAAAATTTAATAATCCACCGAAAAGATTTTGTAAATGTCATCTGTAAAAAAAATCATTTTAATATATAAATTTTATTTGAAAAGTTATTTTTAAATAAATGAACTTGCTAAAATTTAGATTTTTGTTCTAATATTTTCCTAACATGTGCTAACGTCATAAAATTAGGCTTTTGTTTTCTTTACAAATTAGTTTGATAATTTCAGTGGAAAAAAGTTTTCATGATAAAATAATTACGTTTTGTTGTGAAATTATAATGTTAGTGATTATGCAATTTATTTCATTGTTATGTGTTAAAGGAATTTCTGTTTTATTATACTTATTTTAAAACAACATAAATAGTAATGTTTGTATCGTATATATGTTGTAATGGAAAAATAAATATCAGGTTTTAAAATAAATTATGTTTGGTTACTTCAATTTCACACACATTCAATTATTTTTCTTATCAGCCCAAGAAAATCTTGTAAATAACATATTAGATGGTATAAGAATCAACGATTATATTAATTTTTATCGTAATAAATCGAAACAATCAATACGTATTGATTGTTTCGATTTATTACTATATATATCACTTATCTATCAGTATTCTGCACCATATAAATGGATGTAATTTGCTTATGTATATTTCATCTAACTGATTTGCATTTATAAGGAATCCGCATCATATTAGATTCTCTTCACTTAAATCATCGGTCCAACAAACTTGAATAATCATTTGTTGGCATGCAGTTTGATACAATTGGAACGAGGCTCGTCAGAACAGATTACGTTTCCCTTCAGTGAAAAATCAGGTGGTTTCGTAAAATCTAGATGGAGTAAAGCTTTGTGATATAGAGTTAAAAGTGACACACCTTTAGGATTCTTGTTCCAGTAGCCAATATCAATAGTGGTTCGCTAAAATGTTCACTTGTTGATTATTATTGATATCCCAGCAATGAAATCTGGCACAATTTGAGGAAGTGTTGCACATCTGTCCCGTTGAAAATTATACTTCAGACAATGATGATCCGATTATGTATTTTTCTTACAATATCACAGTCTATACAGCTAGATTCATTGTTCTACCAGATAATCGATATCCCTGATATAGAAAGAAAACATTAGATTCTGGTCATTTTACATTAATAGAGAAGAGAAATATTATAGCGATATGTGGCGACATTTGGGAGATCGATTATTTTTGCGATCTTTAGTTGTTAATTTTGTGAGGCTTGGAAGGTATGTTTATGTATTGCCATTTCGAGATTCATAATTTGTAGCTTATTCCTATTGTCCTGTGCGGGTGATAAAATGTACCAAACTGGGCTGCTATATCGGATTGTTTTCTTGAGTTTGTATGACATAACGTGATTCTGTACATGCGCGAAATTTCTTTTGTGCGTTAGTAACGTTTGAAGATTGATTAGATGAAGTTGATTAGAATTCATTTACATTTTATTACAGTTTAAGCTTTTGAAGTGGATGACTTAGCGTTTATATTTTAAAATATTTTTGAGAATTAAATTTTTGAATGTTAATTTGTAGTGAATATTTATTTTGCGTTTATTGAATTGAAATTTATTTTGAAAGTTTATAGACGACATTAGTTGTGACGTCATATTGTTTCCAAACATTTGCTGTTAAGCGTCATTTATCATTGAAACTGCCATAGACTTAGGTGATAGATTTTTAAATTGTTATTTTTGAAATTGATATTCATTATTTAAGGATAGCGTGCTTGTTAAAATTTTTAACCTTTTGTTTGCTTAACCTTTGATTCTCGCCAAATTGTAGTCACAGTTAGTCACCAAGCTGGGCTTATTTCCAATCGTATTCTGGTTGCAACAGAACAATTTATTGTTCTGTGCCAACAAAAATCACCAATAAAATCGATAGCCAAACGAAAATCTCCAAGTTTGTCAAGAAGGCACTCTTAAATAGAATATTAAACAAATGTTTACATTGTATTTGTTTGGAAACATGACGTCACACTAATGTCGTCAATTGGAACAACTTTGATATACCCTCCCAAAAATTAGGCGCCAAATCTGGCACTTCCTACGGACTTTTTAGGGTTGCTGTTTCTTATTTTGGTGTTACCAATTTAGGTTTTTTCAGCTTTTAGGTTTTTGTTGTTTTCTTGTATTTTGTAACACTTTTGAGTTTTTTTTTTTTTTAAAGTTTTTTTGTTATTAATTATTTGAATTTAGCGAGAATCCATCTTGACGAGAAAAAAACGCACCAAAAACAGGTATTTTGCTTGACGAGGGAAAAAAGTCGCCAAATTTCCGATTTGGGGGGGGGGTATATCAAAGTAGTTTCCAAATCGTGTTCTGATTGGCTTAGATCCAGTCTAGGCTCTGATTGGTTTAGCATTTTTAGTATTTTGAAAATCCTAAAGACATTGCGTTATTTTTCAACCATACCTGTTAGCACTGTAATCGGCGCAAACAGGAATGCGCCAGAAAAAATCCCCAAGTCCACCAACGGGTACCCTAAAATATAATTTTACCAAACTATATTTTGAGGGTGTCCCTTTGGCGGTTTTTGGTTGGCGCCATTCCTGTTTGATCTGAACACCGTGAAAACAGGTATGGTGAAAACATAATGAAATTGCTATGAAGATAATATAAGAGTAAACTTAATAAACCAAATAAAATACATGAAATATTTTGACTAATCAAGAGAGCACCCTCAAGTATAGGCAAACCATTTTACATATTTAATTAATATTTCTATTGAATGAAGTATGTTCTATATTAATTATTGATTATAAATATTTGGTATATTAGTATTTAGATTTATTCAGGATAATAACGTTGATTAATTAGAAGCTCTAGTTTTTATAAAAATGTTTATTACAGATTTAACACATTGTCCGGTTTATTCCGAGGACAGATATTATGCGATTCAAAATGGATGCCTCTGCCCGATTAATTAAAATCCGAGTTCTTATAAAAAAAAAAAAAAAAAAAAAAAAACTTGACATTTACGTTACTGATTAATTTTTATCCCCCGGTTATAACTTGATGTAGACTCGTGACATTTTGTTTATATTTGTTTTATGTAAAATTTGCGAAATTAGTTTCTAGTTTATTAGCATTTATAATGCTTCGTTCAGTAATTTTGAAATATTCGAATTTTTGATATTTGAAATTCAATATAATATGTTCAAGTTTGAGAGTGATCGGTATTTGGTAACCGGATATTGCGCTTTGCGTTAAGATTTACTGCCTGGTCACTCTCGGGATATTTTCAAAAGTCGCCAAAAATATCGCCATTTTGCACAAGCGAGGTCTAAAAATTAAACAGAATATTGAAAAATATTGCCTCATTGGTCGGCATTAGTTGGGTTGCCAGAAAATGTTATTTATCGCCAAATGTGGAAAACTCGCGCCAAGAGTGACTGTAAGTAAATCGCAGCCGCGTGTTGTAACGTAATTTAAGTTGGCGAGATAACTGTGCAGCTCTATGTGCGAAAGTTAGAAATTACACCAAAACTTTACAACTGAGGTAGCATAATGTATTCTAAAGGAGTGATTACCAAGAACGTACAAGATTTTAGAACTTTATCATGTGTTTTTTTATAATACGTTTTTCTACTTTGCTTTTACTGTTTCTTTATTATATTTTATTTCATTTCTAGGCGACAATCGTAAGAACTTAATTTCGTCAGGAATTACATTTAACAATTCTCTTCAACACTTCAGTTCTGTTTGCGACATTTTTGAAAATCATGCCAAATGGGTTATGCGTAGGCCAAGTTTTAAGTTTTAAATTTCCTATTAAATTTAGACAATTGATCAACTTTTCATATTTGTCAAAAGTTGTTCGATTTTTTAAAATTTCCCCACTTTTCCATACTCTAAAACATCATGAAACAGAATTAAATTCAAAAATTTGAGAAAAAAGTTCCTATACATTGTCATTAAATTTTAATACCTGTGATATAAATATTCAAATCCTTCAAAAGTCTCAAAGTCAAAAGTCTTCAAAAGTCGAAAGCCACTTTTGATTCTCGCATTTATGGAATAAAGATATTTTAAAAGTTTCTCATTATCAAAGTTTACTTACGAAAAAAAAAATTGATTAAATTAGTCTTAAAGCTTGATATTCAGAAATGGTTTCCAAATATTATAATATAGCACTTGAAGCAGATTTATTTCTGATTAAAAGAGCCATAACAATATTTTCAAACATTATCCCAATTCTTGATCTTACAATTAAAAATCTGTAGCAAATTTAACACTTGAAAAGATATATTTGAATTATTACTCGTCGCTGAGAACTAGAATATTCGAATTTAAATAATATACATTTTTTAACTAGGATTCATTTAATTATAATAAGTATAGAATTATACCTTTATTAAATGCAAAGTGCTTATGAAAATGTTGTGCTCATTGATGTTAAATATTTCATAAAATACGGAACATATAAATTAACATATGGCATTTATACACAGAATAGCTGTTATATTTTGATCGTGAAAGCTGGCTGAAGTAATTTTCTTTCTCTAATTTAAATATTTCTTTTGTAAATATCTTCTGACGTGCTATTAATTGCAAGTTTTTCTGTTTCGTTTTTCCCAAAAATTAGAATCCAACTATATGTTTACTTTTGAAGTGTTCGTTCAACTTTTTATCCGGTTTTGTGATGTTTTCTTAGATCGGAAATAAAAAAGAATGACAATATTTATTGGAATATCATTCATACATCTTTAAATGACTAGTTCCCTGAAAGATTGGGTGAGATAGCTAAAATCCTTGGCAGCCATTCAGAGCACCTGATATAAAGTCAATTGAATTATTTCCTTTTAAAATTCGTAAAAGACGTTAAGTGCAATAGGGAAAATGTCTAATAATGATGACGTAAAGTGTATGATTTCAACTGCATTAGCCTCCGAGTACGAAATGCTTACTTGGCAGAAATTTGACTACCGTCATAATATTCTCCGTCTGATGAGCGGCTTCCATGTAGAAGTTCATTAAATGAAGAAAGATTTTTTGAGTCTAAACATTAATGTTATTAATTTAAATTTATCATCATTATAGTTTATGAATTATTCAAATTGTGTCATTCTTTTTAGTGTTAGCAGGCTGGCAATATGGAGTGCACTGCTCCACTTTTCCAACTGAACCACAATATCTTGTGAAGTCCGACTTCCTCAGTGCACCCGTTTATAGGGGGATAGGCAACCATTCTTACAAGGAAAAGATACAGAGCCATGCCCCAACCGTTATTCGAATCCAGGACTTCCTATCCGCAGTCAGGCGCGCTGACCAATTGACAGGGTAACCTAGACACCTTTTATTCTTTTTTTATTGATAAACCAATCTTAGTCTTACTTGTTTAAAATTCTAATTTATAACGCATTTTTACTTTTTTCTTTAAACTTTAAATTAGTTTATAGTTTCAAGTGGAATACAAAATCTCTTAATTTTGAATTTCCTTCATGCTTCTATTCAAATAATTATGTAAAATGTGTTCTCTTTCATAAAAGATTTACATATATTATTTAGCAGCCTTTATACATCTTTTTATTTATAGAATATTCAAAGAAATGATTATATTTGAATTATGAAACATTTAATTTTTTTAATTTCAAATTACTAGATATTTTTAATTGAAATACAAAAAATCCTTCCTTTGTCTGGAATATATTTTTTAAAATGTTCACGAGAAATAAAAATTTTGACTTGTTTATGAACAATACTTTACTTTTGAGTAGGCCGCATAAATTAAAAGCCGATTTTATACTTATTTGCATTGTATTTAAAAGGTATATGCCAATATTTATAAATATTCAGTTGTGTTGATTTCGAGAATTCAATAAAATATCATATACAATTTATTTGAATTTTTATCAGATTAAGCTTTAAATAAAAACAACGTTGTTAAGGTAAAACTATATTTTAGGTTGCCCTTTGGTGAACTTGGCGAATTTTTTAGCGCCATTCCTGTTTGCGTCGATTACAGTTCTAACAAGTATGTTTGAGCATTCAAAAATAACGTAACGTCCGTTGGATTTTCAAAATTTTAAAAATGACAAGCCAATCAAAACACGATTCGGTTTTGCCTAGCTTGGCGATCAATCGCGATCACAACTTGGCGAGAATCAAAAGGGCACCCTAAAATTTAGTCTAAGCCGTAGTTAAATATGAAACTACAAACTCTTTCATAACACAGGTAACTAAAACTTATTAACACCTTTTTTCAGCATTTAGAGCATCCTTATAATTTATACACTTCAAATTCAAACAGAGATCAAAAGTCAGAGCTCAATTGGAACTAGGCGAATCTCTTAAAATTAGAAGCTGTGTGTGCGATGCTTGTTTTATTTTTCTCAATCTCAAATAATCCAAGGTAATTTGTCACAATTTTTCTATTTGTTTCTTCCAGTTAACTGACACGTACACAGAGAAAATCATTCACGTTAATTTTATTATATAAACCTGCATGAGATTTGTAACAGCAATCCAAACACAAAAGCATAAATAATAAAGTTGGGATTAATGTCCGCTGGTACCGCCATCTAGTAGCAAGATTTCTGCTACAGAAATTAGCACATAAAATTTTTTAAATTATCTATTTTTCTTGTTCAAGTGATTTATTACAATTCAAAACTTAAAGAAAATAGAAGTCTGAAAAATCAACAATCAGTATTTCTTTCAAATTTCAGAAATTGTTTAAAATTTCACTAAAATGAAAAAAATTCCAAAAATTTTCAGATGTTTTACTTTACTGATTATTAAGAAAGATCTTTTTGCCTCTTTGATACATACAACCAGATAATATTACAAAATCTAAGAAATATATTGACGAATATTTTATGTATGAATTATACACCAATATAAATAAAATTGCTTCTTCGATATTTATACCGAATTTTTTCTATAATATAATTGAAAACGGTTTCGCAGAATAAATTACTTATTTTCAAAATTTCAGCCTCCGGATAATGTAAAATATAACACTTATGCACTTCAAACCTTGATTGCAACGTTTTTAATTTAAAACAGTGTTTCTCAATCGCCGGTCCGCAAGAAATATTTACCGGTCCGCGATATATTCAGCTTTAATAGGCCGACCACCGATACAGTACCTACATTACCATAATAATAGTTTACTAGTTTAAAAAATAATGTAATCTTTGATGAAAAATACAACAAACTGGCAACTATGTACCTAATCGTGTTTCATAAATTGCCATACCACCAGCGTTGCCAGTCTATTATAATAGATCTATTATTACTCAGCAATCCTTTTACGTTGTCACGTTACTCACGAAATCTGTTACTATTTTGAGTTTTTATGAAATTTACAAAATTACCCTTTACCTAAATTAAAAAAACAAACTGCCGGTACCTCGGCACTCCTTTTTACTATTCTATGACATCTATTACATTTTGAACTTATTCCTTTTAATCAAATTGTTCTGGCAACACTGCTTAGAACACCAGTTAGGGTGCGCCTGTCTGCTTTGGTGCCTTGCGTATCCCTGATTACTTGAACGCTGACTATCGCAGTGTTCAAGGCGTCTGGCGTCTTGATTACGTATTGTTTTTGATTTTGATTATTCTGCACACTTGGGCAATTCTTGAAAACTATTTATCAGCGTAAGTTTTTAATAACTACTGAATTTAATATTATGCTATAACTACTATTTCTGTAACTTTAGGTATATAAAATCAAAAATCAGAATGAGTAAGAAGGAAACGAAACGCACATTACTACATTTCGTGCAAAGAAAGGATTTTCAAAAACCAAGTACGTCGTCCGCCCCTTCGAATACAGATGAAAGTGAATATAGTCCACAATCTTCCAAAAAAAAAAAAAAAGAAAAAGCTTTGTAAGGCACTACATCGCAGTTTATTTGAAATATAGTTTTGTCCTCTGGCCTCAATCAGAAGAAAATTATCCAAAAACAAAAAAATTAAATGTGTTGTTTGTAGAGATGCTCTCTCCAATGAAAGCATGAAACCTTCCAAGCTCATGCGACATTTACAAACGAAACACCCACAACTGGAAAGCAAACCCCTGGACATTTTCAGGAGAAAAAGTTTGGAGATGAAAATTCAAAAGGATGCTTTTAAAAAATGTTTCTCGGTTGATAAATCGCTTTTAAAAGCATCGTATCTAGTTGCTCTGCGTATTGCCAAATCTAAAAAACCGTACTCAGTTGCTGAAGATCTTGTCAAACCGTGTTTGATAGACGTGTGTTCTGAAGTGTTGGGCCAATCTGCTGCAGATAAAATGAAAGCTTTGCCTCTGTTCAATGATACTATTGGAAGAATATGTGAGTTATCGTACGACATAGAAAGTCAACTACTCCAAGATATGCGTAAATCGAAATGGTTTGCTGTCCAAATGGATGAGTCAATTGACGTCTCAAATAATGCCATATTATTATCTTATGTTCGTTACATTGACTATGCAACCAATGATATTAGAGAAGAATTGATGTGCGGTATCGAACTACCATCCTAAACAACAAGTGCTGAAATATTTAAGGCAGTTAATAATTATATTGAAACTAACTCCATTGACTGGAAAAAATGCATCGGTTTGTGTACTGATGGCGCTGCTGCTATGACTGGAAGACATACAGATGTTGCAAAGAGAATAATAGACGTAGCATCAGAAGGATTAGTAGTCAAACTCTGCATTATTCATCGCGAACATTTAGCAGCAAAGAAATTGTCCCCACAACTGAATGACATTCTTCTGGAATCGGTTAAAATTGTAAATTGTATCAGAAGTAACACCCATAATTCAAGATTGTTTACAACTTTATGTCAAGAAATGGGATCAGATCATGTACAACTATTACTACACGGCGAAGTACGCTGGCTATCCAGAGGAAATGTCCTTAAGCGGTTGTATGAATTAAGAAATGAGGTACAATTGTTTTTAAATCAAAAGGGATCATTTTTGAGCAGACATTTTCAGAACAAAGAATGGGTAGTCTTGCTTTCGTACTTATCAGACATATTTTCACTGGTAAATGAACTAAATTTAAGTCTTCAAGGTAAAAATAATACCGTTTTCAACTTCTACAATATGATTGATGCTTTCAAAAAGAAATTGAAACTCTGGTATAAACGTGCGGAAGAAAACACTTTTGATATGTTTGCTTTTTTCTTTGATTACATTAATACTAATGACATGGATCAGAAGAGCGTTATAAGCGTTATTTTGGAGCATTTAAAAGAACTATCAATAGCTTTTGATCAGTATTATCCCCCAGAAGAAGATGTACGTTCAGGTAATCTGTGGATAATCAATTCATTTATTGATAATTATGATAACAATCTTACTACAGTCCAAGAAACAGAACTTATATTGTACTGTCTTCAGATCTAGGACTTAAATCACAGTTCAATTCAATAAATATTTATCAATTCTGGATAAAGACTGCAACAGAATACCCCAATCTTCATGCAAAGGTGTTGAAGATTTTATTGCCTTTTTCCTCAACTTATTTGTGTGAAACTACATTTTCGGCTATGAATGTTATTAAGACGAAACATAGAAATCGACTTGCTCTTGGGCCTGTTTTACGTATTGCTGTAACTGGTTTAAAGTCTAGGATTGACAGTTTAGTCAGCAACAAAGACCAGCAGCAATCTCATTAATTTTAGTTTTTATATATCCTTTATTTTGGTAAATTATTTTTTGCTTATTTGGTATCTACTTACGTTATTCACATTTCGACTCATTGTTGTTTTGGCTAATATATTAATTAAAAAAAATAAACATATCATTCACGTTGGAATTTTCTTGTTTTAATTAAGTTTTGATGCTTTTATTCTCGATACAATATTATAAGTAAGTTGAATGTACAAATGTAAATTATAACAAACAAAATGCTTTAAAAATTATGTATGTCTTCATGATTTATCTTTGTGAAAAATTGTGCATTGGGTCGAATTATTAATATTACCGGTCCGCGCGAACGTGCCGAAATATTTTACCGGTCCTTGGAGTAAATTCAGTAGAGAAATACTGATTAAAACTTAAAAAACATTAATACAAACTCAACATAAATTTACTTATGATAAGAAGTCCAATACTGAATTTCCTTTTTAAGAAGAAAGGTGCAAGTTACTTTCATTATTATAAATTATTATTTATGCTGTTGTCCATAAGGGTTTTACCCTTTATGATAAGACAATAAGTATAGATTATAAAAAAAATGAATAACATCATTGGATTCCCCTTTTTTCTGTACTCTCACAGTATAATTTTCTTTTACAAAATAAAGATATTACTATTCTGTTCAATTTTTGAATTAATATTGGTTCTACCATTACATTTAACGTGTTTTCCCTTTTTCCAATAGATCGCCGATCAGAAACACACTTGAATGGTGATTAAAGTGGTCTGGATTTCGATATTTCGTATTTTCATTCTAAAAGGAATTTTGAATTATTTTGTTCAATTTACAATTATTAATTTTCCAATTATTTCAATTGTTTTGAATTATTTTGTTTTTCGCTCATTTGTAAGAGCGACCTCATTTTGAGAGGCAAAAATACAGTATTGAACAAGAATAAGTAAATACATTAAAAAAAATAGTGAAATGGGGAATTTTTCAAGGATTTCTAAGAAAAGCTATTTTTTTTAACCTGTCATATCATTTCAATCACATAGTGATTGAAAATCACCAAATATGTCAAAATCTCCAAGAAAATTATGCCCATCTATCACTTCTGTGGAAAAAAAAAGTTTTTATTCTCTCCTCACAGATTATAGGATTTTATATGTTTGACAACAATCGCATATTGCTCACGACGGCTAATTACACCGGAACATAGTTTAAAATTGATTCCGAACCGCATTACAGGCATCCAATAGAAAAATGGGAATCAAATCTACAAAATTGTTAAATTTAAAACCAAGTTATTTTGCTTGCAGTAAGATAGAACATTGAGGGATGTTAAATTTTGAAAATGCTTCTGTTACTTTTTTACAAACTGTACTTATGAACGTTGTTTTGGATGCTGTACATTATCATTGAATAATCATCAATTTAGTACATAATTATTTATTGACACTGTATTGGTTTGGATTTGTATATATATTAAATAAATACCCACAAAAAGTATTGATGTTTCTTAATTATCCAATACAATGTAGTGCAGCTAGAAATAAAATTGGCTTTTTACAATTTTTTTAAATTCACCAGAACAAAATTGTTAAAATGCAATTTTAAATTTTTAATTAAACTGAGTATTAAAATTACTGTTGAATACTAATTTTAAATTTTGGTCTCAATTTTTAAATGCAATATTTATATCTTTTGCAATAAAAATTGACTCCTTTACAAAGATTCGTTTATATTTAAATAAATAAAATATAAAATGCATCTAAAATTCTCATAATTGAATTAAAATCAAAAAATAATTGAATGCATCATTTTAAATGGTCAATTGTAATCTTTTACCAATTATTGTAGTATATTTATAGCAGGAATTAAATATTTTTCATTTTTTTCTATTATTGATTTTTGTCATTTCTTATATCAAAATTTCTTGACTGTTTTATTTGCAATAATAATATATTAATTTATTATTAAAATATATTAATTTAATATTTTTATTTTGAATCATTTCATTTAACATGAAATTTCATCAAATTAATTAATCACGAACAAGTGTAAAAAATGTATTAAATACAAGCAGAACACACTGTTCAATGTTATCGAAATAGAAAGCTATATATTTCGTTTACTTAGTTAGTTTTACTATATATTTTATGTTCTTGACGTTTAATAAAAATAACTGTTTTATGATTCTTTAACACGTGCTTATAAGCTGAAAAATGTTTTAATAATCCCATTTAAATTCAATATAGCAAGTGTATGTGTAATTAAAAACATGATAGAAGTAATATCGATTTGTCTTTATTGCTCTTTTAAATTCTTTTCTGAAAAAAAATGGATTCTTAAAGGCTATTGCTTGAATTCGAAATTTGAAATATCAAGATATATATTTATTTACAATAAAAATAAATTTCTTTTCGCTTGACGGTATATAACGAAAAGCTTGAAACCAATAGTAGTAAAGTTTTTAACAGTTTTATAAATCAAATATTTGGAAAAAAATTTGCACTTAGCTTAAAAAGACAATTTAAACATCTAATATTTGGATTCTTTGAGAGTGGAAACTATGTATACACAATTTAGCTGGCGGTTTTAAAGTAGAAAAATTTATTAGATTTATCACGAATGTCTGACTGAATACAGGAACAAAGCATAAAATATTTGATTAAGTTATTAAAGGCCAGGTCGCTCCTTTTATTATTACTAATTAACAGTTAAACATTGCTAGTTAATAGATTTAAACATTAAAACGAACTAATTAACAGTTTTAAACATTGCAATGTGTTTATGCTTTTCCCAATATGCTGCCGATAGGAAGAGCATTCGAACGCGGATGAAAAACGCCCTGATTCTAAAGCTTAATAACCCCTTAACTAAAGAGGATTTTCAAGAGTTTTACACGTCATTCAATTTGGTTTTAGCAGATCTGAATGAGCGCATCTATTTCGTGATACCGAACAGCGTTTCAACATAATTTAAATAAAAAATATTTATTTTTCTCTTTTTTGCCAAAACGTTATTCACTGAAATTAAGGGACCGCAAACGTTATTGGCTTGAACCACTAGTTTGCTTTTTATTCATATTCTTTCCTTCGAATATAATATGTTATATATAAAATTAACATAATATGATTTCTATGCTTTTCCTAAAATTTTCATAAACTTGAAAAATTTATATCCGTATAGCATATTATACTTAAGGATGATAAATGTTTTTGTTATGTTTTATCATGTAATAAGTAGTAATTTTAATATAGTTTAGTCATGTATCAGATTTTTATTTAATGTAACACTCTTTCGATGATGATTGATAATTAACATTGGTGTAATATATTTGCAATCTTTTTAAACTATTTTTGAAATCACAAGTTTAAGAAATGCCACAATAAAATAACATATAAAATTGTTCCAGCCTTAAATTAAGTATGTGTGGTAACGTCAGCTTTTTAACTTTCTCTGCCTTTCCATGTAAAATAATAAGGATTTCGAAGTACCAGTATTTATTAAAGTATTAAAGGGAATAATTTATATTGTCGCACTTTGATGTGTTTAATTAATATACAAAATAAATTGAAGCACTAAGATTATAAATGAAAGAAGATAACGTTGCCTTGGATCATGTCATAACATTATATATATTATTTTTTACAAAATAATTTATTTATTTATTTTAAAACTAAACATATATATATATATATATATATATATATATATATATATACCTTCTAAAAATTAATGAGAATTTTTTTAATAGTTTCAAAGAATGTTCGAATTTAAATTCGTGAATGAATATTTTTTGTGGTTGCTACAGGATTAAGATCTTCCCGAGACACAAAAGCACGATAGTATAAAAGAATCAAAATAATAATTACCTATACTGAAACAGCGTAACTGCAACTTCATTTGCCAGTTAGCGTAAATCTAATTATATACAAACATATCTAATAATAATACGTTTGCGTGAATCTAATTATATACCACCGGTAAAAAATTACTGCATGATCACCCTTAGCGACTTTTTCAAAATTTCACCAAAAATCTCGCTATTTTGCACAAGCAAAATCTTAAAAAAAAAAAAAAAAAAATATTGAAAAATATTGGCTGTGCGAAAAAAATGGGTTCCCAGAAAATGTTATTTATCACCAAATAAGCTAAAATTGAGCCAAGGGTGACCGTACAATTCTAAAGGGTAACCGTACAGTAAATCTGATCCATACCGATCTTTTAGTTTCATAGTATAACATCTTTTGGGTGTCACTGAGATGGAATACTTTGGAAATCCCGAATTAAGATTAAATATCTAAAAATTTTCAATTTATGTTTATATTTTTCCAGCATCACACTGTAAATGTTTAAACCTCTGAAACATTTAATTTAAGAAATTTCTTTGGGTTAAATAATATGACATATTTGTACTTAAATTTCTCATTTAATTCTTAATACTAAATATTAAGGAACTTAAATAAAGCTAAATAAAATAACAGATTTCTCGTCATCATGGATTATTAACATTTTTTTTTTTGATAAATCAAAATAGAAATTATAATAAGCACAAGACTGAGAGACTCTTACTATTTATTTACATAAAGTACTCTACGTAAATGTACATGAATAAAAATTTTCCATCAAACAACCTTTTTGAACAAAT
The DNA here is from genome assembly GCA_026290005.1 of Latrodectus geometricus. Taxonomy (NCBI): domain Eukaryota; kingdom Metazoa; phylum Arthropoda; class Arachnida; order Araneae; family Theridiidae; genus Latrodectus; species Latrodectus geometricus. Next base: position 10,285 of record JAPDSC010075080.1, on the reverse strand, counting down.
ATGTTAAAACTTCATTCATAAACAAGCTTTTTGAAACAGTTGAGAGTTAAGTGATTACAAACACAACAATCATTTTGTGACAAAATTACAAATAAACCTTCTATTAAATAAAATTTACTTGTGCTTTCTTTCTTCAGCAATCACTTTCATTTTATCTTTGGCATAAAACAGAACATTAATATCTTTAACACCAGGTGGTTTAGACAGTCGGAAATTCTTGACAATAGTGGTTAAATACAGGAACACTTGATTCATTGTAAATCCTTCACCAATGCAAGATCGTTTACCTGCAAAATAATTAAAAACTTTCTATTCACATGTATGTACGTAAAAATATACATATTTTAAAATAACATATGTTATGTACACACAAATATGTTCCCATTCTGCCTAATTTAGTAAATGCAACAGTATTAATTGTGTGTATGACTTTATTTTTAAAATTAATTTTCACTATTACATAAAAATACACATATGAAAAATAAACTGTCATGTACATACAAATATGTGTATATTCTGCCTAACATAAAAAATTCAACATCATTACTTGTATGGTTTTATTTTTGAAATTAATCTTCAAATTACACAAAAATATGCATGTTAAAAATGTCTATGTTATGTACACACACGAATATGTGTACATTCTGTCTAATATAGAAAATGCAACAGGATTAATTGTGTAAGTGATTTTATTTTTAAAATCAATTCTCAAAATTACCTAATATACTTATTAAAAATAATATGTTATGTATATACAAATATACGTACATTCTGCCTAATATAGAAGATGCAACAGCATTAATTGTGTGTGCGATATTATTTTTTGAACTAATCCTCAAAATTTGAATGTCATACGCTTTCATTGATGAAATTTTTCATAATTGATTTATGAAATCAAATAATTTATTTTTATTTAAGTCTAATTACAAAATCCTTAAGACATGTTTTAATTTTTACGGAGTATTGCATGGTCTAATATTTACTTCATTCATAAAAATCAGTATAATGAAGTAATACAAAAATTAAATCCTTTCATTCTGATAATCCAATGGAGCATTGCAGATATTTTAATCAATGTAGGAATGAAACAACTCAATTAGACTCCTTCCTTACCTATTCCGAAGAGTGTAAGAAGATCTGATCTTTTGCTTTTCTCTGTAATAAATCTGGAAGGTTTGAACTTCTCTGGCTCTTCATAATCATTCATGTGAGCAGAATAGAAGTTGTAGACAGTGATAGCTCCTTTCGGTATCCGGTAACCACACACTGTTGTTTCTCCTGATAACAATAACAAATTTTAAATCAAATAATGAAAAAATAACAGGTATGTAAAATAAAATAACATGTTATAAAATAACAGTAAGCAACTTAAATAAAAAATTATTATGAGAACAAAGTAATAATGGATAAATTAAAGTTCTAAAAATAATTTATAATAATATGCTGTTTTTAAACTTAATTTTTATTTTATTTGTTGCCACACACTGTTGTTTCTCCTGATCACAATAACAAGTTTTAAATCAAATAATAAATAAAATAACAGGTATGTAAAATAAAATAACATGTTATAAAAAAACAGTAAGCAATTTAAATAAAAAATTATCATGGAAACTAAGTAATAATGTAGAAATTAAAAATCTAAATATAATTTATAATAATATGCTATTTTTAAACTAAATTTTTATTTTATTTGTGTAAGAAAACAATGATCATAAATTTTCACTTTTCGTTGCAAGCTTTGTAATTTCTATGCAGAATGTCTACATATATTTAGTGATTTAAACAAATACATAAAAGTCAGAATGACAGCACCATCTGGGTCTTCCAATTTAGAGTTAGAGGCCAGAGAAGACCCAAGGCCGGGCGCCTAATACTCCCAGAGGTATTAATTTGGGGTGGGAACATGGAGGACATTACGAATACGACATATTTTAATAAGATATTTAAATAATACATAAAAAGATATTTCCATTTATTGTAGGAAAAAATAATTAAGCGTTTTTTGAAATTTTTCTAAATTCTTCACTGTAAGTGTTAATTTGGAAAAAGAAATTTCGTATTTAATTCGCTGGCATATAATGGGTAAGTTTTTTGAAAAAAGTTTGCTCCCCATATACCTACAACTTAGGTTAAAAAATTAAATTGTACTATAAAAATAAAGTTTTAAATATAATTATTACTTACTAGTACATTCTGTACTAGGAAAAATAGGGAAAACATCCGTTGTTCTCATAACTTCCGAGATAAATGCATTAGTGTAAACCAACTTGTTTTTGTCATCCATTTCAGGATCTCTGTCCATACCACACACTTCTGTCAGTTCTTGATAAATCTTCTCTTGCTCTTCCGGATAGTCTAATAAAGCTTTAATGTAGGCAGTCACTAACATTCCCATGAATTCAACTCCATCTCCAAGCATCTGTATCAGAGACACAATTAAGCACTTATCTGCAATGAAGCATAGGTAAAAATGTAAGTTTTCTAAAAACAATGCAGTTAAAAACGAATACAAAACACTTGCCTGTAAACAGTTTGTATGACGGATCATTCTTAGCTTTTCTATCGTTTCTTTCTTTGAAATAGGCATCGACGATATCTCGTATGTGATTCTCATTATAAGTTGCTTTACGTTTTTCAATCATCTTATAGAGTTCGTGTTCCATTTTTGAATGACTTTCTTTACCTTCCTTCCAGCCAACACAGAAAGGCATGATGAAATATCTGAATGAAAAAAGCATACAATTCTATAAAAAATTCCAAATTCATAATTTGAAACAGAAGTTTATAAATATATTCAAACATACATATACATACGTATGGTTAAAACTTATATTACAGACACAGCTCGCTAAGGGGTAAAATATCAAATGAAGTAATCGCCAAATGAGGTAAAATTTGGCAATTTTTTACCCTCGTCATGTTTACTTTTAAGCCAGCGAGCTTCCCTGTACCCAGCTCAGAAGAGCTATACCAGAGTGATGGAAGCCGCTGGAGAAAAAAACGGGTAACTGCAGGAGGAACGCCCATTTTGCTATCTCGTGCTCTCAAGCATAGACACCGTACTGGACAATTTAAATGAAATTAACAAAATATTACAAATAATAAGAGAAATATATACAGGTATGTGTACAAAAGTTATGTAATAGAACAATATTATAGTAAAATTTAAAAAAAAATGAAAAACTGTGATTGGTGAATTACATAAAACAAATGTTGATAGGAGCATAACAAAATAGGTAGTTAAAAGAAATAGATAAGGCGTTAAAAAAGATTTACAAAGTAAAGAGCGGAGTTTTACGTAAATAGGTGAGGTAGGAGTTTGATATGACAAGGTTGGAAGCCGTTATTAGCTGGTATCGTCAAGGAACCAAGTAAAAAGTTCTTCTTGAGTGATTAGGAAGTCCACAAGCTGGTTCAACTTTCTCCTGGAAATCATGTTGTTGAGGATTGCTTTCCTCCAGGTCACTAACCATCTGGGTGCTGGACATGACAGATGCCAGGAAGCAGTTAATGGGCAAACGGTGATGTAATGGAGAGGATGGCCTATGTCTCCACAAGTACAATTAGATGAGACTGCAAGATTAAATCGGTGGAAATATGTTGGAAATGGTTCATGACCAGACATAAAAAGAATTTAATTTCTTGTCCAGTTTAATGGCTTCATTGAGACATTGGGTTCCACCTCATGAATCAAGCGTCCTGTCTTGGAATCAGTCCAGCTTTGTTGCCAGTTATCAAATATCCATTTCCGGCATTTTTGTTTAAGATGACAGCGTGGGAGGGGAACAATGAGAGGCTGGAGCGAAGAGGAGGCCGTACTCTTCGCTTCCTTATCAGCTTCCTCGTTCCCTTCTGTGCCAGCATGGGCTTTAATCCATTTTAATTGGATGGAGAAGAAGTTGGTCAGTTCAGCTTGGATGGAGCGAACCATAGGACTAGTTGTTGTTGGATTGTAGATAGATTTCAGGGCTGCTTGGTTATCTGACTAAATAGTTATAGGAATTTTCTGTTCTTTGGCAAACTTGACAGCTTCCTTGATGGCAATGACCTCTGCCTGGAAGACAGAATTCTCTTTGCGGAGTTTCTGCTTCTACGTGTGGATCTTAGAGCTGTTTAGATAGGCTACAAAGGCTGTACCTACACCTTCATCTAGTTTTGATCCGTCTGTAAAAATGTGCAGAGTACCCCCTGCACCCCCTGCACGGGAAGTGCAGGGGGGCTGCCTCATCGCCTATTGTGATTAAATTATTGGTTTTAAAAAGTCCAGGATGATTTGTATCCAGACTAAGTTTCACCTCAACATCAGATGGAGAAGGGAGAGGAGAATTTAGGCATTGGATTCCAGCTCTAATGAAGTTGATAAGCTTTGCTTCTGCTTCTATTTTCAAATGAAATGGGATAAGACCGGTAATAATTTGAAAGGCTGAGGTTGGCGTGGTTCTCAATGCACCAGTGATGCTGAGGAGGAACTTTCTCTGAATGGATGAGAGCTTCTGAGTTAACTTAGACGTCAGTGAAGTTCCCCAAATGGCAGCACCATGTTTATCACCAAATGTAATGTAGGTACCAAGTTTCAACATTTTTCTTTAACTCCAAATTAGCGCCATTTTTGCTTTTGATGTTGCTTGTTGTTCTTAAATTTTTAGTTGAAATGGATATTATGAAGTTACGAGACATTTACCGTTCGAGTGAGCAAGGTGAGAAAGAAGTTATTAATTGGTATAGCATAAAAGGTATCACTGACTCACCTGAATGCATACAATGAAGGTATGTTAGTTTAATTTCTAAAGAATATATTTGTTGCAAATATGATTGACAAATGGAACTGTACAATTGTCAAGACTCTGTCCGTAATATGAATTCTAATCATTTGTATATATTACGTTTACCTTTTTATCGCTCATAAGTAAATTATAATTGAATAAACTCATTTCAAAAACTCTGAATTCAGTTGATTATATTTATCTAGTCAGATTTTTCAGATATTAGATAAGGCAAAATTGGATAATACAAAATCGACAAAAAGACGTATATCAAACGTAGTGACTGGCGTTTGCTGACGAGCCAGTCGCTCGGCAACCATTGACCAGACGTTTTCTATTGGTGAAAGATCTGGAGAACGTGCTGGCCAGGGAAACAGCCGAACATGTTCAGTATCAAGGAAGGTCCGTACAATACCAGCAACATGCGGTCGGGCATTATCCTGCTGAAACGTGGGGTTTCGCAGGGCTCGAATAAAGGGTAGAGCCACGGGTCGTAACACACTAGACATGTATAATGCACTGTTCAAAGCACCGTCAATGCGAACAAGAGGTGACCGAGACGTGTATCCAATGGCACCCCATACCATCACGCCAGGTGATGGGCCAATATGACGATGACCAATGCACGCTGCCAATGTGCGTTCACCACGATGCCGCCAAACACGGATGCGACCATCATGATGCTGTACACAGAACCTGAATTCATCTGAAGAGATGACGTCTCGCCATTCGTGCGCCCAGGTTCGTCGTTGATCACACCATTGAAGGCGCTCTAGTCTATGACGCAGAGTCAAGGATAGCCGCGGCCATGGTCTCCGATCTGAGAGTCCATGCTGCTGCAAACGTCGTCGAACTGTTCGTGCAGACACTTGTTGTCTTCCAAATGACCCCGTTTCTTGACTCACGGCTCGTGACGTCGTTGCACGATCCATTACGGCCATGCGGATAATATGCCTGTCTTCTCGGCTGGTAGTAATAGGTGGCCGTTGAGATCCCGCATGGCGTTCCGTATTACTGTACTGAATCCATCGATTCCATATTCTGCTAACAGTCATTGGATCTCGACCGACTCGAGCAGCAATACTGCGATAAGATAAACCGCAATCCCGGTACGCTACAATTCGACCTTTATCAAAGTCAGAAATGTGCTGGTACGCATTTCTCCTTCTTACACGAGGCATCACAACAACTTTTATCCAGACAACAACGTTCAAATGCAATTTGTGTATGAGGAACCAGCTGAACAATTTACTCATTTAAACACAATGTAGGTGTCGCTACTTGCGCCTGCTTTGTTTGAATGCGCTGAAAAGTTAATCATTTGCATATCACAGCACCTTCTTCCTTTCGTATAAATTACACGTCTGTAGCATGTCGCCTTCTTGGTGTAGCAATTTTAATGGCCAGTAGTGTATAATATCTGAGAAAGGAGAAAATATTTCCAAAGAACAGTAATCTATTGCCTTTTTATTACTCTTTCTTGATACAGTAAGATTAATTCTAGTCGGAAGAAGGGTGCACTGAATCTTTCTGAATATTGAAAATATCCAACATTTATCCCAAAAGATCATCTTTCTTTAACGTTATTTGTGCGATATCTTCATGAAAGCCATTTGCATGAAACTATTCAAATAGCAATATCATGATTAAAGTAAGAATTTTGGATAATTAGAGGTAAGAATATCTCCAATCTGTAAAATGCCTGATTTTTTATGTAGTTCACGTCTCATTTACTTCCAGTTTGTGTTACATTTTTCCGAGCTTTCATTATTGGAAACATTTTTGTTTCAGCTTTTTTTAACTTAAGTCTAGAAGAGGAACATGCTTGATGGCTTTGAAATGTAACATTTTTTTTACACGTGTGTCTGTTCACGAAGGTTATTTACTTATAACTTGCAAATGACGTGACTTTGAGTTTCTTCATTCCCTCTCTAAGAAGATTTGCATCTCGTGGTAAAGAATTTTTTCTGAGTGACTATGGGATATTGGTGGACATAGAGTAAAATCCTTGATTGCATCCTTCTTTTTACATGAAGATTTTCAAGAAAATCTTGCAAAAAAATCATAAAAATAAAATTTTATGGTTCCCCATTATGAATGATTGTAGGAAGCTACTTTTAAATCTATGATGTACCATCTGGAAAAGAAAACTATAGGTGAACAAATTCTCACCTGCGCAGCAGAGGCCTGGTTGGTTAGGGCGTCGTTCTCGTTATCAAAAGATGGTTTGTTCGAATCTTGGCTTAGCCGAAGATCCGTCGTTTTCACTAATGGCGACTAAGGCACATAAAATATGTCGGGTCGCAATGTCCTCCATTCCCCATTACAAATTAATACCTCTGGGGATGGTTAGAGCCAGGCTTTGGGTCTTCACTGGTTTCAATATCAAAATTGTAAGATTCATATGGTGCTTCCATCTATGAACCAAAAGTCGTACTTCCACCACACCTTCGTATAAGGATGCTCTTCTCAAAAAGGGAAGACGCTCTCTCCCTGACTTCAATCGCCTAGTCTCTAACGGACGGGCTTGGCGTTGCCAAGTGTCATCAGAAACAACAAAAAATTCTCATCTAAGAAGAATTCTTATAATTTATAACAGAAGTCAAAGCTTATTTTGATTCTCAATTATTTATTACTCTTTCGGATGATATTACCTATTGTGCAGCATCTGCGTTTATCATTTTTCTTAGTACTTTATTGACTTCAATAGCAGACTTTGATCTTTCCTAGGAAAATGTTGCACTTCTCTGACGATGGATAATAATGCAATAAACGGTGCTAATTAGAAAAGATAATTATTTTGCCATTATTCAAATGGAAACTAAGAGTAATGTCAGATACGCTTTCTGGAGCAGACGTTAAAGTCTGAGTGGTAAGATTGAAAATTACCAATGGTGAGTTAAATGGTCCTGTTGTTAAACTTTACCCTCTATTTATAGATTACAAACTTTCAATTCATTTAAACTTCGTATTTAAAATCTTTTTCAAAATAAAATCTTATAATGGTTGGTATTTAGTCTTAAAGTGTATTTTAATTCAATTATATTGTTGTTATTTTATACTTCATTTAAAGCTGCTTGGATATTTGTGTGAAGATTCTTAAACTTGAAATTTCTGCAATTGTGTCATTGTCTTATGTTTGAAATCAAGGAGTGAACAAATGTGGAAACACTTATCAAACCCTCACGATATCATAGAAAAGGAGGAGGTTTCAGTTTAAAATATCCTTCTTCGAAATAAGAATATAGATACCATTGTGACGCACTAGTCATGCGATTCTAGATGAATATTTATGCTTTGTGCTATAAGTAGCTTAGTTCTCTAAATGTTTCTGACTCTATATGCAACAATAAAAGTCTGCGTTAAAACCAGTATAATGATTCTTTGAAGAGTCATTGGATTATTCCTGAGAAGAATTTTTTATCCAACGACTAAATCAATGTTGCCAGAAGATATAAGTTTTGAATAGAAATTTTATAACACAAATTAAGATTCAGATACATGATATGAACAGATTTGTGTAAAACTCAGTGATCTATTTCATAAAAAAAACAGTTTCTTTAAATTCGGTTAATCATTTAAAGAATTCTATGTGTGGAATTCTATGAATCGAAAGTACACTTTTCGAAGTGAAAGACTATGTGAATTTTTCCGTGAAGCAACGTACTTAAGCAAACTGATGTATTTTCAAGAATTGTGCTTACCTTGCAATTTCTCCCATAAGCATTACATTCTTGCTGGTCAAGCTCATAAGGGTAGCGTTGTAGTAGGAGTTGAATCTCCTCAACTCCTGCTCTGTCATCCCATCCCCACCCAACAATGTCATTTGCATGATTTTGTTGCTCTTGCTGGTGATCATTTCCAAGATGTCCACAGGTTCTCCTTTCTGTTGCTTAAGCTCTGCAATAGCTTCTTTGACCGTGTCATAGATGGCGCCAGAATGAGCCTCTCTGAGGACAGTCATGCCTAGCTCCCTGAACTGCTGCAGGAAGAACTTCCTCATGGTTTTCCATCGCTCCATGTCGGTGAAGATAATACCTGATTGAAAGAAGTAATTAATAGTTTTGATATGAAATTATAGCTATAAGATTGCTGTAAATTTAATAACCATGACTTCAACATACCAATATATTTTTAAAGGTTTTCGAATGATGCGATATGCATTGTTATTCATTAATTTTATTGTGATATATGTTGAAAAATTAACAATGAGAAAAATAAATGTTGTTGTTACAAAGGACATTTGGCGAAGCCGGTCCGGAAGGGACTGGGCGAGTGAAGTCAGGCAGAGCGACTTCCGTTTTTGAAAGAGCACCCCCTTACGAAGGTGGAAGTACGACTTTTGGCTCATAGATGGCAGCACCACCTGGATTTTTTTAATTTAGACTTAGGCGCCAGGCTTTAGATCTTCTTTGGTTTCTAACACCCTCAGAGGTATTGATTTGAAATAAGAACATGTAGGACATTACGACCACGACATATTTTACGTGTCAAAGTCGCCATAAGTGAACACGATGGATCTTCGGTTAAGCCGAGATTCGAACTCACCACCTTCCGGTAACGAAATGACGCTCTAACCAATCAGGCCATGGCGGTACTGTGAAAATAAATAACCACTTTAAACGAAAAAGAAAATAATCATAAATGGCTAGAAGTCACATTCGAAATTTTCTTAAAAGGTTTGTGAATATTTTTAAGGTATAGATTACCAATACGGTATATATATTTACATTTAGGTTGGGTACCCAATAATTAGCACAAGGACTTTGATCCATCATTAGTAAGAGATTTTTCTTCAGTTGACTTAATATTAAAAGTAAATTGTAAGTATAATTGAATTCAAATGTTAAATTTGACTAATAATATAGCAAACCCATCCCCCAGAAATGGAAATTATAAGAAATTAGGATTCTTATCTAATTAAATAGTGTATTTATTTTAAAATAATAGTTTGATATGTAATTCAAACTAGAGAGTTAGAAAATATCAATTTGAAAAACAATAAATTTTTGATCATACACGCACAACAAATAACGTTATAATTTTCATAGTCTATGGCTTTAAAATAAAATGGTATAAATGTAGAGCATTTACGTAAATTATGTAAAAACAAAACTGATAAAAAGTATGAAACCTAAACGTGCGAGTTAAACCTCAACAATAGTAGTACGATAATTTTGTTACATTCGTAAAATTTTTTAAACTAGAAAGGGAATAATATAACACAAAAGAACTATTGGACATACTTTAAAATTATTATATATCTTATTTGATGATTATCAGTTAATCGAATTTTACATTATTCGCATAGTTATGAAATTTTTTATAATTATTTAGATTTTAGTTTAAAACAGTTGAAAAGTGCTTATTTAAATAGCCATTTAAATACCATTAATTGTGAGAATAATACAGGGTGTCTATAAAAGAACTCCGGGGTTTTGAGGCAAAATATTTTAATGAAATAATAAACATACATACATGTTTTATACATGACTGAAAAGCTTACATTTTCAAGTTTTTTT
>JAPDSC010075071.1:0-36836 GCA_026290005.1 Latrodectus geometricus | reverse complement strand
AAAAAAAAATAGCTAGTTTTTAAGAATTTGCGGCATTAAATTTTATTAATAATTATAATCATTCCAAGATTAAATTCAAAGTTAAAAATATTTATGTCAAAACTATAGGATAACAATTATATATTTTATACCAAATTGTTAATCTATAACTTAGACATTAAACTTTTATGTCAAGTTTGCAAAGTTACAAAATAATGTATCATAAGAGTACCAATTGAAATAAAATACAAAATATTCCATACAAATGAACATTTAAAGAATAAGATAGGGAAATAAAAAGTGATATTAAAATTTCTTCTGGAGGAATGTTAGTAAAGTATTTTCCCATTTTCTGATTAAATTGTTACTCTGCACCTGAAAACTAATGTGATTTAAAATTTCTCGAAAATTACACCATGCTGTTTTCAAAACGTCTGCTGATATCCCCGATATTGACTCAAATAATTTTTATGAGAATTTTTTTATATGCTATAAAGACACCATAATTTAATGTCTTAGAATGACTACTTAATCTCACAAGAAAAATAAAAGCATATCAAATGGTCTAGTAGTAAGAATCACATTCTAAATGGAAGATCTTGGATTGACATTCTAAGTGGAAGATTTTGATTCCAGATAAAATTGAATACAAAGGCTGATAAATTTGCTTTTCATGCATCTGTTGCAGTAGAAGCACTGAAATTTCTCATTTTTTTCTCTTTTACAAATTATGAATACAACTGTCTATTAAGGAAGTCTGTTTGGAAAAACTATGTGACAGATGTCATCAGCTTTTAGCTATTCATAATCTTATGTTGAAAAAAATATTGATAGTTAATTCTGCAAAGCTAAAGATAACCATTGATATCAATACATCATAAAGATGTATAAAAGTCATAAATAATACAGACATCAAACAATCAAGAATGATGTTGCAAAAATAAACTAGTCTAGTAGACTTTAAACCACAGAAAATAGAAAAAAATTATCAATTAGAATACCATTATGATGAGTAATTATAATATTCAAATCACCTAAAGGTAAAAAGAGAAATTGAAAACCCAAACATAAAATATATGATTAATATTTTCTTCTAAATGTAATTAACATTTATTTATTATAATACACCTTTTCCAAATAATTCTTTTTCTTTTCTTGGAACAAAAATTAGTTCTATATTTGGAAAGTGTCCATTTAGAACAAAGAAGCATTATTTTGATAAATATTTTTAAAATTTGAATATTTTTTTTAGGTTAAATCCCAATTCTATAGAATTGAATACATTTTAATACATTTATATTACCCTTTTCAAGCATATCTGGAATTTAATTTTTTTCCATTTCACAATTTTCGATTAGTTTCTGTTATATGAATTACTAGCATAATTGAAGGGAATTCACACTTACTTTAATAATATTTCCACAAATATACTGATAGGCAAAACAAAAAATCTCTATTTGAATCATGAATTTATTTTGTGAAATTTTCTGATTCTAGTATTTTGAACATTTTAATCTTACACAGACAAAAAATTTTTCTTAATATATTTTTTTAGAGTTTTTGTTTTTAAAATTTTGCCTTTGTGTATTTTTAATGTGATTCCATAATCTATTACACTCAAAACAAAAATTTCCCTTTAAAAAAACAGAAGGATGGAAAATAATTCTTACTCTAACAATTCTTTAAGATACCTTTTTCAGAAAAATATTTTTATTTTCCTTATTTACATACATTTTATTATTTTTTTACGATATTAATATTATGATTTAAGGGAAATCACAAAACATTAAAGCAATTTAAATAAATGTCACAATTTTAATTTTATTTATATGAAATCAAAATAATAGGAGTATATACAGATTCACTCTTTTATTGCACATTTATTTGGTAAATTGCCGCCCAACCTGTCTAGTGGTTAGCCTACCTGACTACAGATGAGTGGGACCTGGGTTCAAATCCTGGCTCGGGCATGGATGTACTTTATCTCTCTCTCTCTTTCTTGTCTTTGTCCTTTCTTTGTGTGTGTGTGTGTGTGTGTGTGAATTGTTGCCTACCCTATAAACGGGTACCTATGGCATGTGTGTACTGAGGAAGTTGGACTCCACACCAAATATGGTTCAGTTGGAAAAGTGGAGCAGCGCACCCCATATTGCCAGCCTGGCTGGCACACAACAACAACATTTGGTAAATTATTGGGATATATACTTTTTGTACTTACATAGAAAATGATAATGAATTTATGTTTATAATATTTTAAAAGAATAAAATTTCTCATGCGTAAATGGTTTCTTAATTTATATCTCTCAATTTAACTAAATATACTAAGACAAGTAACAATATTTTAATATTAAATTAAAACTTATATATAGTTTCCCTTTCTTTGGCTAACACTAAGTACACCAAATAGCAAATATCATTGAGACCTCAATATATATCAAATCCATGAAATATCAAGATTAGTAGAATTATACTGGAAACTGCATTTTTTTTAAATTATGAGAAAATAAATATAAAAGATAATTTGATTTTAAAGAAAAGTGGTCTAGTTAAGTTTTTTTTCACTTATTAAACAAACTAACTAGCAAATTTGCCTAGTGATTAAAATAAATGTAATTAAATTGCTAATTTGACATAAATATTTGTCAGGGTCTTTAAATTGTACAATTATTATAAAATTGGAAACTTAAATTTTATTAATCACAATTATTTTAAACAGAATAAAACTTAAATTGCTTCTAGAGAATAAGATAAACAAATTACTAAAAATGTTTATTAAAATATACTCACTCTTAAAGTAATATGAATTTAAATCTTATTGAACTATTTTTTTTAAACTTTTCACTATAAATCTAAATTTGAAGAAATTAAAAATGCAAGCATAAATAAATAAGCCACATCAAAATAAGAAGGAAAATTCATATATATATATATATATATATTATTCAACCTTTGGTTATTTTTAATCAGTTATGACTTCTTAAAAAATTATAAGTACATAATTTTTAATAACAATGTAAGTAATTTTTTTTTTTTTTTTTTTGTACCTGCATTCCTCCTACACATCATCATATCAGAAACAGAAGTCCAAGAGTTTGAATCAGGATTATAGCATTCAACACTTTTTCTCACTAGCGGTCCATCATGTCCACCAACAGCATATAAAAGTCCATCCAAAACACCAACACCTGCTCCACTTCGGCGTGCTGACATTTCTGCCACAGGCATCCAGGAATCTGTGTCAGGGTCGTATTGTTCAACAGTTCCGAGACACTGGCGAGAAGCACCATCATATCCCCCAACAGCGTAAAGCACACCTTGTCAATAAGAAAAATCTTTTTGTACACAAATTTTAACAAAAACTTGTCATTCATATAACAAATTATATACTAATTTTTTTTTATGTTAAACCTATAAATTAAATAAAACTTTAAATAAATACAATTTTTTAATTGTGTGTTAAATCTTCTAAACAGCTACTAGCACAGTTACTGTGATTACTTACATTTAAATAATAAAACGTCCAGCTGCTATAAAATTAAAGGCTTTAAAAATAATTTTATATTGCCAAAATAATAGGGTTCACAATAGCCTAGTAGTAGGAAGGTGTTCTAAGATTCTAGATTCAATCCAGCTACTGTTGAACAAAAGATAGGTATTAATATTCTAAACTCTATATGCACATCTGTCAGGGTGGGCGCTTAGGAGTATGGACTTCTTCCTTGTGACACGTGAACATAGGCCACTATCGATGAAAATTATTTTTACAGTAATTATGTAATAGACATCAAAAAATGCCTTCCAGTGATCTTGGACTATGGGGCTGTCCACTAAGTTGCATCAAAACATGTTTAGGACATACTGATACATTTATGTCACTATAAAAATCACCATAAATAATGGGCGTTTTATGTTTCCCAATATTTTCTTTTTCTAATATTTTAAGGTTTCTAATATTTTCTTTAAAATTGGTGGATGAAATCATTCAAAAACGATATGAAAGAAAAATTAGTAGCAAAAATCTAAACCAAATATATGACAGTTTAATGTTTTCTTGAATTAGATAACTTTGCAATTAAAAATACAGAGCAAATTTTTTGTATTTTCAGTGACCGGTAGAGTTATTTATCTGCTATAAAATGGAATACTAGCTGTGTATCTATTGCCAGAAATATATTTATAATTTTTGACAATCTTAGTAAATGGCTACTTATAATAATTTTGTAGAATTTATGTAATTTCATTGTATGCTTCATAAAAAAGAAAGTAAATATTTGTAAACAAAATAAAACTTTTATTTTTCAAAATTTTTTAACATTATTTCAAAAAATATACTTAATTAAATTGAAAATTATTCATGGCAGAATTTCATTCCAATTGATTGATTGTCGCTCAACAATCACCTTTTGCACACAAGGGTCTAACTTGACAGGGACCAATGATTTAAAGTAAATTCCAAACTATTACAAATATCTATTCCCAAGGCAGGGCTCAAATCTACAAACTGTTGAACAGAAGGCAAGAGTGCTAATAATTTGGCAGACATTTCATTTTAAGAGAATCTTGGCAAATTCATAAATAAAATTAATTTATAAGTCTTCTGACATATTTCAACTATATTTTTAGATTTAACAACAAATATTTTCACACTATAATTTATTAGAAATAAAATATATGACAGACACAACACATCCTCCTTTAAAATATTTCATTTTTTTTACTACCATATAAATTCAACAATATTGAAATTTTAGTAAAATAAATTAATGATATGATATGTGATTTGATTTAGTATGTAAGTAAGGATTTTTTTATTTGTCATGAAATAAATGTACCAATTTTCCATTTGATGATAATAATGACATAAAATATAATAGAAAGATTGGACTGGAATATAATAGACTATATTTCCTTATGGAAACAATAAATTTTGAGCTTACTTTTAGTTATCACATGCAGTGAACTAAGATCACTCGTATCTTAATATTTTTTGCATGTTAAAACCCATACCTATCATTTTCAAATGTTACTGAACCCCAAATATTTTTGAAGGAGTAAAAATACCATAATGCTATATGAATTTGAATGTCATCATTTAAATGAAAAGATATGTAGATGATTGTAAAATATTAAAGAGCTTACAGTTTCTTTAGGATATTGAATAATATTTGAAGCATGTTGCTAATATCTCAATGAAATTTTAATATATTTTACAATATCTGACAAAGTTTTCATCCATTTAAAATTGCCAATTATGAAAAACGCAAACAAATAACCTTTTGATTATAATTCTGATTATTTTGTTTTAAATTTCTGAGAAATTTTATGTTTTGAAGACACTTATTCTCCCAAGTATTCATCTAAGCAATAACAAAAAAAATAAAATAAATAAAAATAAATAAATAAATAAATAAATAAATAAATAAAAAAATAATTGACTTAAAAAAAGTACTACTAAGAGATAATAATAATAAAACATTTACCATTCAGGACACCTACACCCACACTGCTACGCCTGGTACTCATTGGAGAGATAGTTTTCCACTCTTCTGTTCTAATATCAAAACATTCAGCACTGTTTAGTCCAGTTGATCCATCGAATCCACCGACAGCATAAATGCAATTATTTAATACTGCAACACCTAAAGTACTACGCCGTGCTTCCATGCTTGGAGCTTGGCTCCACTGAAATTATAATATTAAGTTATAAAATACATATCAATTACCACAAAAGAAGTAAAAATTAAAAAAAAAATTAAGATTAGAAATAAAATGCTAGCTATTTCAATCAGCATAAAACAACAACAGTTATAAATAATATAATTGTAATACAAAGTTTAAAAGGGGGAAAAAAAAACTAATG
Source organism: Latrodectus geometricus (assembly GCA_026290005.1). Classification (NCBI taxonomy): domain Eukaryota; kingdom Metazoa; phylum Arthropoda; class Arachnida; order Araneae; family Theridiidae; genus Latrodectus; species Latrodectus geometricus. The sequence goes on along the minus strand of JAPDSC010075071.1, from coordinate 30,997 downwards.
TACTATGATTCTTAAAGTACTATACCAAAAGAAAAGAATTAGCACATATATAGGAAATTAAGATATAAAAATATAACAATATAAAAAATGATGGAAAAATATTATTATCTAATATTTGGAAAAGCAATAAAATCATAACTTATAACATCAGACACAAAAAATAACAAAAAAATTATTAAAGTAGTACAATATAATAAAAGCACAAAATAATAAACATTACTATTAAGAATAAATGTTTCACATATAAATCCTATTTTCAATATCCTAAATTGAAAACTACAGTTTCCTTCTTTGCAATGGGATAAACTAGCAAATTTCCTTGAATTTTCTGCACTACTTTTGTTTGTCTATTCCACAGTTAAACTAAGCTATAATTCAAATCAAAGATGACTCAACTTCCTATTAACCAAATCTTCCATTTTTATACATGTGCCTGTCCTATACATGTAATGTAAAAGTGGATATAATTCACCACTGATAGAGGCTCAGTGAATGAAGAGTTTGTTAAAACAAAGTGGGCGACCCAAGACAATGGAACTAGGAAAAAATTGGGCTTGGAGCATGGTACAAAATGCAACAATGCAGAGGTGCCACATATCTGACAAGCTCAAGAAGAAGAAGAGTTTGTTAACAATATAAGTCTTATTTGGATTTCAATTTCATATTCCTTATTTTCAAAATCGCCTTCCTTAAGTCCAACTATTAATCTTATAGTGAATCGCAAACTATTATGAAAACTTTGATTTTAAATCCTTAAATAATTATACTTTTATTTTATTAACATTATAATTTGTGCAAAAGCAATACTATTTTACATGATTTATTTTTTTCATTGTTTTTAACTATAATTCAGCAGCAATAAATTTCAAAAAACAATTATTTCTCAAATAATTTTCAAATGTAATTACCTACAATAAAATAATTTGAATCTAATAGAGGAATAGTTAAAACAAAGGTATTTCTGTGACTGCTTTTATTTATTTCCCCTATTATTATATAAAGCGCAAAATGCAATTTAATCAAAAATTGCACAAACATATACAAAAAATTAACGAGCAGCAAATAAATGTAGAATATACCATTAAGGTAAATATTTTTAGTAGGAGCACTACCTTATGTTAACACTTGCAGCAGAGATCCAGATTTTGGTAATAATAAAAAATAAATAAAAATTTTGAAATATCAATATATAAATATAGTTAATTAACTTACCTGATCCCTAACAGGATCATATGCATCAACTGTTCTAACACGTAAGGAGCCGTTAAAACCTCCAACTGCATATACTAAGCCATTAAGAACAGCTAAGCCTGCTCGACAACGCCTGGTAGGTAATTCAGCAAGAGGATACCATCTCTCTTCTTTGAAGTCATAACATTCAACACTTCGAATGGCTTTGGGAGCTTGTCCACCAGCAACAAGAAGAATCTATAATATTAAATATTATCATTAATATAATGAAAGTTTTAAATATTTCAAATTATTATACTACAACCATAACAGTTGAAAAAGATTTTGGTTTGCTTGTCACTCTATGGCTACTTTTTGGAGGCATATTTGGAACAAGATTTATAATTTAATATGGAATCAAATTATAACAAATATCTATGACCAAGGAAGAAATTGAGCACATAAATTGTTGAACCTAAGGTCAAAGTGTTAACTATTCAATTACCAGCATGGCCAATTTCGAAAGATATAATATTGCAATAAACTGCCTAAGCAGAAAAAAAAAATGTATAATGAAAAAGTTACACAGATTTTTTTTAATTTGCTGTGTCAATATATTAGCAATTAACATTTTTAATAATAAAATATATACAATGCTGTTAAACTAATTTAAGTTTCACATATAGTACTCATTTTGATAATAATGATATGAATGCTTTAAGTCAAAAAATACTTAGTTGGTATCCCCATTGACTTAAAACGTAACTATATTTATGATCAACAATAAACTAGAACATAAAATATAGAAATTATTAAACAGTATAAAATTAAATTTCAATGCTCAATAAAATAATAATAAAAATTTGTAAAATCTTACAAATTTGTCTTTACCACAATTTCCATAAGAAATTAAGGGGAACTAATGTGTACTTAAGAAACAAAAACATTCCACTCTAATTTGGAAAAAAAAAAAAAAAAAAAAAAGTAAAAGCACCATAAATGGCACAAGAACTTCAAATATTTCACAACACTTATGTTGATTTGGATATTTTGCTTCTAATTTATAGATCAGAATCTGTAACATATTTTTTGATTTGGATAATGAAATAAAATTTTTGAAGGTTTCATATAGTACAATTTTTATAGCTATTTTTGTTAGCAAAAAATAAAATTTTGTTTATCACTCAAATTTTTTGAGTTATGCTCTTTAAACAAGAGTAATTATGCAGAGGACTTTTATAGAATAAATTTAAGATGTTGTAAGCACATTTTCAACATTTCATGACTACCCAACTTATTTTTCACATTGATGTTTTTATTTTTAATTATTTTCTTATTTAATGTCATGCATTGTAAGGCATGGGTTAAGATTTTTTAAAACAGAAATTAGATGGAATGGATTTTATATGATCCAGTATCTCAGGGTGCAACATTTCTGAACATTTTGATTTTAAGCCCATTTTTATAGAAACACTTACATTGATATTATCATACTTATAGAAATAATAAGAATTAAAAATTTTCTTTAATCTTATGATTAATCTTTATAATTCTAATATAATCTATATGTTATATATATCTAATAATTCTATATATAATCTTTATATTTAGCAATTAATCTTAATGATCTAAATCATTTTTAACAACTTTTAATTTTAAAACAATATAATTTAAAATCTAAATTTATAAAATAAAATAATCTAAATATAATGTAGTTATGTGCATGATAATAACACACATTAAAATTACTTCATTTTAATTTTAAGACTTATTTTAATAAATAATATTTTAATTAAAAGTTATTACTTTACAAAAAATTACAAACATTAAAAATTATCATTTTAACTTTTTTAAATATTTTTATTAACTTATAACAAAAAAACTGAGAAAATAATTTGTGCATTGAATTTTTTTTTTTCATTACAAGTCCAAACACAATGAGGAATAAAACAAACAATTTTTCAAGTTATATCAAACTATAATTAGATCTCTTCTAATAAACTTTAATTAAAAAATAGAATTAGCATTTTTGCTTACACAAAATAAATACATTGGAAAAAATAAAATAAAATGAACTCTTTAATGACAAAAATTATTAATAAATATCTTTTTCAGTAAAGCTAAATAAATAATAATAATAATAAAATAAAATAAAAAATCAATTTTTTTTATTTCTAAAACTTTGGGTACACATTTGATGATGAAATTTATCATCTGCTTACTTCAATACAATATAGTCATACAATAATTCAGTACTCAAAGGATTAAGAATAACGGCATTTTTATTTTATAATTTTTTTTAACCAAAATATTCAAAAGATAATCTGCATTTACTTTTTAATATTTTTTTTAACATATAACTGGTGAAAATCCCAAAATTCTATATTTGTCAATTATTTGTAGCTCTGTTGAGCTGTAAAACATAAATTGAATTCATTAATAATAACAGATGATTAATAGAAATTGTCATTGATACAGATATAAATTTTAACTGACACCCCAAAAAATTAAAAACTGGTTTTAAAAAAATTGAATAATTTTTATATACATCAACAAGAAAATATGAATAATGGTGATTCTTTATATAGTGATTTAAAAACTTTATATGCAAGATCATAATAAAAAAAACCAGTTTTAATTAAATAAAAAAAACTGCAAAAAAGAATAAATAGATCCAACAATAAGTAAGATAGTTTATAGCTACACAATCCAAAAATATTTTAAATGTACGAAATATTAATTTATTGCTATTCAAAAAGTCAAAACTTATTCTTTATTGAATACCTTTGGTCGTCCAATAGGTGTGCGAGGTTTTGTTCGGGGTGTTTTATACATGACCTTCTGTTCTCCCTTCAATAAATGATATTTCATAGCTTCAATTAAAAAGTCTTTACATAGATGATTTGATTTTAGGAGAGGTTCTTCTTCTACTCGTTGAACTAAATACTCTTGTGAAAGTAAAGGAAGTCGAACATGTTCAATGAGTTGTGCTAAAAAGTCTTGACGATTTTGTAAGTCATTATTCACCCAAGCCATTACAGCTTCAAAAACCTGTTAATATATTTTAACATGTATACACATATATGTAAACATTTTCATGAATTTAAAATATTTACAATCAAATTATTCAAATTAATTGTTATAGAATTTGAAAACATTGAATAATATAATACCTTTGTGATTTATTTATAGTATTGTTTAAGATTGAATTTCATTATCTTATGAAATAAGAAATATTTATTAATCGAAATATGATTTGTTTTCCAGACATATACACCATTAACATTTTTTTCAAACAAAGCATAAGAAATATAAAAAATTAAAGCTGGATTTAATTTTAAATAAGTGTTAAGTTCCAGAAAATAATATAACGCAAATTATTTTCCACATATCATTTTACACAAAATTATAGACCTCCTAGAACTTAAAAACATTTATAAAGTGTTACATTATATATATATATATATATATATATATATATATATATATATATATATATATATATATATATATATACAAAAACACAATTAAAGAGTGTAAAATAGTAAATAATTAATTTATTACTAAAAATGATTTTTAATGCATAGAAAAATCAACAATAGATACATTTTGTTAAAACATTTTTTTTTTTTTGATAATATACAAAACATTTTTGAGACAGTAAAACTTGATAATAGAAGAATGAATATTTTTGTATTTAATAGATAATATTTTACTGCGCAATTTTACTTTAATATATTAGCAAGTTAAAAAATTAAGAAGTCCACTTTTATGTAAAGGGTAAATTTTATATAATATAAAAAAATAAAAAGTAGTTTCTAACAAAAATAATTATAATAAAAATGGCATAATATAAAGAACAGCACTTTATAAGCAACTCTGATGAATAAAATGATGAATCCCTAGAAGATATTACTAAATTCAAGTTTATATAATGAATTGTGTGTTTAAACATCTAAATGCATATTAAAAATGTTCATAATTTTTCATTTAGAGATAGCAGACAACTTTTTGTCAAGCTTCCAAACTACATCAACAGAATTTAATATACATTATCAATGTATAATTAATATACATTATCATAATACACATCTGTGAAAGAATAACATCAGTTATGATCATAAGAATGATATGATCACTAATCAATTTAACAAAATTTCATTAAGTGATGAAATCATTAACATTTTTTTTATTTAGAGAAAAAGATGTCAACTGTTGTCATTCATTTATAAAAACAAATACCATAAATGTGAGTATATATTTTCTTCAGTTCTTGCATTTTAATGAGCTTTATTATGACTTACTAATTCTGATCCAAATAAAATCCACTCTTTAACCCTTTAAGCGAGCTTGACGAACTCACCTTGTCATCGGAGTGTTTATTTGTCATTATTTTTTGCACTACTTAATTTAACCCTTTAAGCGTCAACGCTACACGGTTAAAGGGTTAAGGCTGTAAAATTTTTCTTAAATGTTTTCACACACAATAATATGGTTTCTTTTACATCAATAATAATTAAAATTTATTTTATTTGTTTAAAAACACATTTTTTTTAAAAAAAAATTAATTAAAATTCAGATTAGATTTTCCCATTTTTTGATATTCATACTAAGTTTGATTATGCAAAGAATTTTTACTATTTATTAATTTTTCTCCATCAAAATTTTCTAGGAAGTATAACAAAATCAATACAACACATATAGCAAACAAGCTTTCAATTTTCAAACTAATTGAGCATGTTTACTCATTGCATTTAAAAAAAGCACCAATCACATTTCAATCTATAACTAAAGCTCATTTATTGTTGCATTGAAGTGTGCATGATTTACAACTGTTTACAAGCTAAAAAATTATGTAGAATATAAAATATGTGAAAATAAACAATCAGTAAAGGTAATGAAAGAACAACATTGCAATTAATGATAGTTTCCATTTCCTCAACTGTTGTTGAAATTTCTTTTTTTCCTTTATAAAAATTTCTTAGATTTAGTACAATCAGTACTTTGAAATGGATTAAAAGTTAAGAAATAAGTTTGTGATTTTTATAAAACTAAATTAAAATATTAATTTTCAAATGGTTTTCTAAATTCTTCATTTTAGTATAAACACTCTTATTTTTCCTTTTCAAATGCATATTTTAAGAATGAAGGGATATATTTATTAATATTCCACATTTATTTTGGGCAGTAAGACTATATTTTAGTTAAGTTTTTGTGATTATTTCAATTTAAATTTAAAAAAAAAAAAAAAAAAAAAAAAAAAAAAAAAAAAAAAAAAAAAAAACCCCATTTTTAAATTACAGAAATTTCTAAACAAATTAAACAATTAGTCATGTATAATAATGTACTTATGACAATGAAAATGTTATGTTTACAAAATTACTTGATTAAATTAAATGTTTAATACATCAGAGTGCTTAATTACTTTGAATAATTTTCTTCCACTCTGATCTTTATTATACACTAATATTGTAATGTTATATAAATAAATTATTTGGTCAACAAGTTTCAAATAAATGAATTCCATTCATACAATGGTGTCATCTTAAACAATTGTCAAAACAGAAAATTTCAGTGTAAAAAATAAAACTATTTTTTTTTTTTTATTCTTTTATGCAGTTCTACATTATTAAATTACAAGTATTTGATATTATAACTTTTTCTTTAATTGTTCCTTGCCTTAAGAAAAATTAGTTTTCCTTGAATATATATAAACTAAAATAAAGAATTTCTTGATTGCAGAATGGTTTCATTTTTAATGGATATGACAAAATATTCACTGTTCTTTTCCAAAGAAGCTAGGTACCTTTTTGCTGTTGTGTGTTTCACATTTTATAATTAACATTGATGCCTATGCTTTTCAAATTCTAGTTTCACAAATAAAATTTGATTACGCAAATATTTTGATAATTTTTCAAATTTAAAATATTCCTGTCATTAATAATAACATCATCCAATATTATTGACAGAACCTTCAACTGAAGGTATAAAAATGCAGTCATAACTACTTTTGCTAAAATAGTAAGAAATCTATATTTAATCACCATCAAGCAAACAAAGGACTTTCTGTTGTTACAAAAACAACAGACTTAAATCAATTTTAGCTGTTTTTCCCCATTGTATACAATATCCAGTTCATTTACAAAATCATATCTAAATAAATCAAAATAGTGTATTTTACAAAATCAAGTTAGTCATTCAGTAAGATTTCTGTTATCCTTCAAATTTGTGTATTATTGTATATCAGAAAGTCCTTTAAGAAAAGTATCTAAGCAAAAAATATCCACCAGACTTTCAAATATCTTGTAAAACCAAAATTTTAGGAGATATCAAATCTATATATTGCAATAAAAAACATGATGCACATCATTATTATGATAATAAATGAATTATGCAGTAGAGATGGTAGTAGGTATTACATTTTAAAATTGTTTCTTATTCAAAATTTTCAAATATTCTTATATCATGTAGTAAAGTTTAATAATAAAGAACTTACTCAAATATCAAGTTAATGAACTCGTTTCATCAAGGATTTGAATTAATATTCCAATTAAATTGCCATTAGTTCAAATAAAGATACCAAATATCAAAAAGGAAATAATGCAATTGAACTATGCACCACACTTTCTAACTATCAGCATGCTTTTCATATAGGAAGACAACAAAAAATAAGTGAATTACTTTCTCTTTAAAATTTATATTGATGAAAACTGTCATTCATAAAGATCATACTTCATTCTAAACTTACTACAAATATTAATAATTAAAGTAACCCTAGAATTTGATTTGTTTAACTTAATTTGTAGAATTATAGTAACTTCAATGTATTGTCCAAAATCAATAGAGATTTTTGAAGTCCTAAATGTTTAATCCACGCATTTGTCACTGAATAGAACCTGAAAAAAGAGTTTAGTTTGTTTGTCCCTTAATGGTCATTGTCTGCATACAAAAGCTAATTAGACTAGGAGATACAATTTAAAGTGGATTAAAAAATAATACTAACATTCCAAACCTGAAGTGGAATTTAGTGCTAAGCTATTGAACATAAAGTCAAAGTGTTAATCATTTGGTTGCTATCTTAGCACCTTGGAGGATATTTACCTCACTTTTAATTTAATCTAGTTAAATGTATTTTTGCATGTCACTTTTTTATAAATAGAATAGTTTTGCAAACCAACTTTGCTGTTTATTCACTGCCCTGAGATGCTCTAGTTTTGTATAGTATATTTTAGACAAAATAAAAGAAATCAATTTCATTCTTAATAGGACACATTCATGCTTGATGATTTAAAAATAGTTCTCAAATATAAATTCTCAAACAAACTATAAAATCTCAAACATAAGCTATAAATTTAGTTTCACACCATGAATTTACTTTAAAATGATCTCTTTTCTTTTTTATTTTCAATTTGTTCTAGTTTTTGAATACCAGGTCATGAAAACTATTTTTTTTCTTTTTCAAATCTTATACTTCAAATGTAAATATAATTGAGTATAATATTAGAATAAAGCAAAAATAATATACATCTCTGATATTAAAGTGTTACAATACATAGCAGAATTTTAATTTCTGATATAAATATTTCATGCACAAACATAAATAGTAATCCAATTCAAAATGAAAAAGCATGTTACTCTTCAAGAAGACAGTACATACTTTTTGGAATTCTTAAAAGGGCATGTGTTGGAAGAAATACCTTTTCTTCAGATGGCACTGCGAGTTTGTCACTAGATATAAGTTTGCATACTTGAGTGGGCGACAGAGCTAGAAACTCCTCACTTTCTACAACCTCTCTGTAAAGAATCAATATCAATATTTAGAGGGAAACATATTGAAAACATTAAATCTAAATTAAGGTTAAATAAGTATTTTGCTTTCAAAAAGTACTTTATTATCAATTTATAATATTTTCTTCTAAATAAAATAAATTTTTATTTTTTCCAAAAAAAAAAAAAAAAAAAAAAAGTGTTAAAAAAAAGGAAGGAAGCAAATAAATAGATCTTTGAAAACATTTAGAAAATCATTGCATGAAAGTCAGGCATAGGCATAAAACAAGAAGTACATGTATAACAAAATGCAAAACAATAGAATGATTAAAAAAAAAATATGAAAAAGATGCTTCAAACAACAGTTTGCATGTAAATAAAAAACCAAATTGTATCTGAAATTGTCATCGATTGATAAAATATTCATTGTTTCAACATGATGCAAAATGTTTAAAATGGCATATAGTTCTCTCAAACACCTAAAAATATACAGCATTTTTGTTTTCCATTGATATGATAAATCGATAAAGCATTTGAAAGATGATTACTCTATTTCTGGAGAAATGCAACTTGCAAGTTTTGAACCTTAAAAGATGCCTTGATCTCAGAGAAAAGCATTGTTAAATTAGTTCAGCTTGTTTGTCATTTAAGTTTTTTTTTTTTTTTTTTTTTTTTTTTTTTTTTTGGTGCATGACAGTTAATTAGACTGAAATTTACAATCCAAAGAATATTTTGTAATACTATAAATATCAAAACCCAAAGTAACAAAAGAAACTGTTGAACAGAAGGTTAGAGCATTAACCCCAGCTGCCAACTTTACAATACACTGTTCTAGATTGACTTATGCTTGATCAAATTTAGACTTAGGCTTAACGATCATGAGAATATTGGCCATTCCATACACTTCATTGTTTCAGTATCAAGCATGCTCTCAATATGATAAGTTTAATAAAGTCTAGAATGAGTATGTGTTAAAACAAAGTAACCACTAACGAAAGCTGTATATCAACATGAAATCTCAATATCTTCACAACTATCGAATTCCTATTTTAAAAAAAAAATGCTCTATATACTTCTCAGTGCTAAGTCTAATTTAAAACATCAATTCACTTCACTTTTAATGAGATTACTTTTAAATAGAAATGTATTTTATAAGCAAAAATTTTAAAACTCAAGCAACAAGAAGGGGAAAAAGATTGTACTTTAATTTACTTCGAATTTTTTTGTAATAACAGAAGAAATTATAATGTGATATGATAGTTGCAGATTTATAAAAGAGTAAGCATTTTAAAATTTTGCAGCTTAGGCAAGAAATTTAAAAGATAGTCTTTAAAAGTTTTCTGAATTCATGTCACATTTACACAGTTTATAGTACAATTTTAAGGTAATCTATGCTTTATATAAGATAAATTTAATGAAGTTTTATCAAGCATAGTTCTAAAACTCAGATATTACAAATGCATTTATAAATTCAAACTATGTGCAGGATCATTTTAAAATTTAAACAAATTAACTGTGTGAGCATTTATATTTCAATCCAACTTATTTAATAGTTAATGAAAGTTATTATGCACACTATATGTATATTATAAAACTTTTCCCAAACATTTATGAATAGACACTATTATTTAAAAAAAAAAAATTCATTTTGGAAATTTTAAAGAAATTTCAAAATTTTTGCAAATATAAGAAATTTTATGTCTGATTACAGAGTGATTTTTCCATTTTATGCCACACTCCTAACTGAATGAGGATTCATCATTAAACACTTAAATACTAATGGTTTTGCATGTTTAAAAGTGAAAATGCATATCATAGGTCTATGTATATAGAAAATATCCAGATAAAACCTATTTTAGATTGCCTAGATTGGGAACTTTTCCTCCACTGGTAAAAGCAATTGTTTCTGAAGCTGAGTAGCACTGATTATTTTGAGTCCATAACCAATTTAAAGGAGTCATTTATCATGTGGTAGCATGCAAATGACTTGTTCTGATGAACATTTAACATTCCTAGTTTCTTGGAATTGATTCTATATCATAGAAATAACATTCTCTGCTATTTAAATAGCACCTGCTACATTTCTTTATGTTAGTCCCAATTCAAGTCTCCTGTTAATATAGTAAATCAGTGAACTTAAGACATGTTGTCATGACATTTTAAAGTCCTTTTATTACCTCAAACAAAAGCATAACAATTGAATTTCACAACTAAGGAAGTGAAAAAAGTAATTTGTAATATCACACAAATAATATCATACTTATTTTCTAGTGTTTGGCACCATAAATATTGATTTGGATATGAAGTTTAAAGATTGATCACAAAAAAGTTGCTCTGAAGAATATTCAAGCTTATGTAAAAGATATTCAATATCTCAAAGACTATAAAAAATTTGACGTATTTTTAATGTCTATGAGACACTTGAATATGTACATCATTTAAAGAAATGCATATGTAATTTGTAATGCACTATTAATCATAATGATTGTTATCAAATTTGATAAAGCAACACATTCTACTTTTCTTGTAAATATAGATTTAAATGAAAACTTTGTAAATGGCAGAGATAGGATCAAAGAAGCTTTTTTTTTTTTCAGCATAAGATTTTACTATGTATCAATAAAACAAGTACTTTTCTATTGGTTCAGAAAATACAAATCGATTAAAGATCAATATTTTAATAATTTATTCACAGAGGATTTGAAATAATATGAATCATTCAAATAAGGGTGAATAGTCAAGAGTTCTCCACTTCCTCACAAATAAATTGGAAGAATGCTATAAGAGCCTCTGAAAATTACACTTCTGAAATTCACGCATTAAGTTCTTCCCTCTAAACCATAGTATTGATGATGAATCTTAAAAGAATTTTCAGATATAGAAGTTATCAGATAGTAGTCTGAATTATTGTTTTATTAATTTTTTGCAAACAAGGGCATTTCACTATGACATACAGTTTAAGATCAAATCAAAAATAATATAAGCATCTTTAAAAATCCAAACTTATAAACTATAGAATGGAAGACCAAAATAAACCATTTAACAGCCAGTCTGTTATCAAGAAATGAAATAAAATAAAATTATGTCAGTAGAATTACAAATAATCTAATTTTATTGACGGTCACAATAAAATGGTCAAAAGAGAACATTAATACAAAACTGTTTCTAGGCATTTATTTATTATTCATTCACTTTAGAGCTATTTTTTTCAACTAATAGTTATTTAATTAACAGAGTGTTATCAATGCATGTATATCTGTAACCACAGTTTAATATACTATAAATTTGTAGTTAAAAATTGATTTTCTAAAGAAAAAATTATCAAGCTATTTTTGTTCCTCTTATTTTAATGTTGTCCTTTATCCCTTTAAAATGATAACAATGAAAGAGAAGGTTTTTAAAATGCAGTTATTAAAAATTTGCCATTTTAAAATAAATCAAATCTTAATTTTTCTCTACATATATTTATGTCGATAAATAATTCCCAATAAAATTAGATATTGACACATAAAAGTCATATAATATTTATAAATGCAGAAAGTGATTAAAAAAAAGTGTCTATTATTCCTTACATTAACAACATAAATTCATGAAATGTAAATATTTTTATTATATAATCTACCATATTTTATTTTTTTGACTATTTTAAGGACTAGTTATGTGGATTAGTAATTTTAAATATAATCAATTTTAATTTGTTTTTACATTTGCTTTTTTATTATATATAAGTAGAGAGAAGAATTTAGAATGTTTCTCAAACTACATTCAATATTTTAGAATAACAAAATATACTAAAATGTAAGCTTTGAAGAACCACCATTGCATCAATGAGGCCAAGTCATATCCGTTTTCTTGACTAAGAGGTCAGGAGTGTGAAGCATGTATCCCAGTTAGGTAGTCAGCCTAACACGAAACAATCCCTAGTGTTTAATTTTCAAGCATACTTAATACTCTTTTTTTTTTTTTTCCTTCTGAAGGGAAGGTTGAATGACCATTTCCAGCTCAAGGATCAAACCTTTAATCATTCTATTGTTGTCGTGTGCCAGACTGGCCGGCAATATGGGGTGTGCTGCTCCACTTTTCCAACTGAACCAAATTTGGTGTGGAGTCCGACTTCCTCAGTACACATACGCCTTAGGTACCCATTTATAGGGTAGGCAACCATTCACACACAAAGAAAGGACAAAGACAAGAGAGAGAGAAAGTACATCCATGCCCGAGCCAGGATTCGAACCCAGGTCCCACCCATCTGCGCTAACCACTAGACAGGTTGGGCGGCTAATCATTCTATTAAAACCATAAAGTACAACCTATACACAAATGGCCATCATCAAAATATACTACCTTAACATAATTAAAATTCTTAAGTATATCAAAGTATTTAATTTTAACTTTTGAAATAAATTATAAACTTACACAAAATGCTGTTCAGTGTAAGAATCTGCAAAGCTGAGCAATTCTAAACAACCATGAAGATCTGCAAAAGCCCGAATACCGAGACAATTAGAAGGATGCAGCTGTCCTTGTAAAAACTCACAACAAGCATCTCTAACATCGGTGAGTTGTAGAAGATGAGCAGCAGGTAAAAGAACCTATAACAGAAAATAAAATTTAAAACAAAAAGCAGTCATTAACAAAACAAAAAAAAAGTATTATCTATGTTTTTAACACTTATAAACAAATTAGTTTTTAATATTGTTACTAATTAAAAATTTAATATTCATGAAGATATATTACTTAAGGAGAGTATTAACTTTTGCATTCTATTTCTTTTTAGTTTATAAAAAATCAAATTTTTATTTTATAAATGCTTTTCTCATTTTATTATTATAATTATAAAAGCTAATATTTTTACAAGTTAACAAATAAATAATACAAGCAAAAGTTCCAAAAAATTTTTGTAATAAATCATGAGAATTAATAAACAACTATAAATATACTATTTAATGTTTGAATTAGTATATAAAACTTTCTAACGACTGCTGAACAATAAATTTACAAGCCCCATTTTCACATTCAATTTATGTTTAAGAGTATTTTAATTCAGGAATATTCTCAATATGTTTGTAATTGTTTTATGCAAGATGATGAAATAGTCAAACTAAAAAAAAATTCTCCAGCATTTACCATAATTTCATAATGAATAAATTATTATAAATGAAAAAATTTATAAGTTCTCATAATTATTTTATACTTTTATAAAAAAATAAAAAAATAAAATACTCTTAAAGTAGCAATTTTATTTTTTATCATTGAAGACAATTGTTTTCAATACAATTGAAAGAAAGGATAAAGGAAAGAAATCAATTAATTTAAAGAAAAGGAGAGAGATTAGTATATTATCTTTCTTCTCAAGACCACAGTATTACAACATATTTTATTTTCTACATTTAAGGAGTAGTAAATAGTAACTTTTTCATTTTATTATGAGTTCATTAAAAGTTGAGTTTCCTCTATTAACATAATTAATGTCAAAGATCATGGAGAAGCACCAAATATTCTAGCTAAAACTCTACTTAATATCTAATCTTAAACATGCAATCAATTTTTATCATCTTACAAAACACTATTTTTCTTTGAACTCACAGCTTTCAACGTGACATTTCCTTAACCAAAAAAGAAAAAGTCTGAATTGCAAATTTTATGAACTAAATAATAAATAATTTAAATAAGCAAAATTAAATTTTCAACAAAAAAAAATCTCCTTTTAAAACTTTTAAGCACAATAAGAAAAAATACTGAAAACAAACTATGCTTCATTAAAAAACTTTAAAAATTTTTAAAAATTATGAATTTAAAATTTAGTGCCTAAAATTTAAAGAAAAGTTTTATTGCCTAAAAATTTAAAAGAAATAACATTCAGATTAATAAAGCAAAAAAAAAAAAAAAAAAAAAAAAAAAAAAAAAAAAAAAAAAAAAAAATTGTAATCAAGTAGTACAAAATTATAAATTCAAGTTTAAAAAGTAAATTAGGAATCTATAAATTTTTTATATCAAAACCTTATTCCAATATTATTAAATCCAACAATACTGATAAATTTCTTACTTTACTTCTTTGCATTAAAGTCAGACGAAGAATAAATAAGGAAATTCCAATAGCTCACGTATAGGGAATGTAAACAACAATATTACTGCATTCTTAAACAATATTACTAATCATTTAGAAATAATGACCCCCTTTCATTACTTTGATCCTTTTACTTTTGTATGTTATGTAAAAGATTATAAATTTCCAATCATAATATCAGCCATGAAAACATAGCACAAATACCTATATAGGATTGAGCATTTAACAGATACTGATATTTGATTCCTGTTCCTGGTATACAGTATTTAAATTACTATGTAATATGCAAAGCAGTCTAGATATGCAAGTTTATTACAATAAAAAAAATTATTTTCACCTGCAAGCTATTTCACTTAAAAATTTTATTTTTCATAGTTACTTCTAATTTATTTCAGATCCTTTATTTAGATTACTTAATTTTTAACTTTGGTAAAGTATATCAAGAGTACTTTCATTTCAAAGATTAATTTAAATGTTTAACACTGATTTCTTGAAATATAAATGCAACAGTTTAATGAATGTTTTATGATATAAAATCAAATCATCAATTTTGGCTGACTTTTTCAAAAATAAATTTATTTTAAAATCAATTTTACTTTTTTTTACAATATTTTACACAATGTAATTATTTCAAATTATACAATTTAACTATGAAATCTTTTGAAGCACATAAAATATCTATAAATTTATCACATGAAGAATTTAAAACATTAAATATTTTACATGTTTCATACAAAAAAGAACTTCTTGATTTTACTTTCTAATTATTTTTTATTCATTTTGTTTGAAAAGAAAAAAAAATTGTTTGGCTGTTTTGCTCTTAAAAGATGTTTTTATAATACAATATTTACTATAAAAACACTTTTCTAAAAAACCAAATATTTGCTCAAAAAATTCATTTAACAATTTAGAATTATAAATAAAAAATTTATTAAAAAATTATTCAGTTACAACCTATGAATAATTTTTTAAAATAAGTGCTAATTCTAATATACTAATCTTGAGACACATATTTAAAATTTTGAAAAACAAATTTTTATCAAATTAAGCAAAGCAAGAAAATTAGAAATAAAATATTTGATAATTCTCACATTTAATCAAATATAAAATATTATGATATAAAAATTACAATCTGATTATTTTTAAAATATTTTTATTGCTTTATTTATTTTACTTTGACTCATTAACTGTTTACTATTTAAATAAATTTCTTACCATTTGGTATAAAATGTTTCTTAATTCACAATCAAAGTTTATCATGAAATCAAATTAGCATATAAAAGTATATCACTTAAATAGACCTACATAACATCAAAAAAAAAAAAAAAAATCCTTAAATACAATATATATTTTGTTTTGACTAAATGATATAACTTTATTTTGTTTAATAATGAACTCACAAAATAATTTTATTTTCAATGTTAAAATTATTCATTAAAATATTTTGTTCATCAAACTTGGTGTGGAAAAATCTAGTAAATGGTAAAATGCTTGAAAACTTTGACGGAAGAGAAGAGGTGACAAAAGAAATAATTTGAATCTTATGAGACTTAATTTATAGTTAAAATTGGAACTAGTGCAACACCATCTATCTGGGCGAATATCTTCAATTTCAAATATGAAAAATTACATTAATTATGAAGTACCTCCAAGCCATTACCAAAAATTCATAAATTGAAATGAAATTTAAATTTGCCAAATAATAAGCAAATTGAAGAGTAACTTTATAGATGTTAATTAAGAGGAATATATGTTTAATAAAATAATGTAAATGAAATTTAGAATTAGATAGTAATACAGCATAAATTGAAATGCTTTAATTAATTAATTGTATTAAATAGAATTAACAGCTAATTTATTTAAAAAGTTATTTTTTAACATCCAGAGAGAAATAATAGAATATATAATCGTCATAAAAGATGAAATCATTATTCAAAGATCAAGGTTTAATCATTATTCAAGGTTAAGGATCAAGGTAGTTTATTCAGGGGATTGTGAAAATTTATGTTACTAAATTTCAGTTATTAATTCATCACATTATACGCCTATAAGTAATTTAGTATTCTCATGTTTCACTTCTCTATATTGAAATTTTATAGATCTTGAAACTTTATTTCATTAATTATATAGATTATGATAGATTGTTAACCCATGTATTAGACAGAGATTGAATCTATGAACTGATGGAATGAAAACAAAGGTTTAATCATCTATCAGCATGACATATAAAATATTATATATTATAGAAAGAGAGCAGAAATTTTCTATCCTCCTTAATTCAAATCATTATTTAATTTTATAATTAAAAATTCCCTTTTTTACAAATGAGATTTTCTAAGTAATTAGTGCACAATAATTTGCTTTTCCAATATACCAACAATATGACAGAAAAGTTATGTTATGTTCGATTTGATATTTAAAATATGAAAAGAAAAACATCTTATTCATTTGAGTTTTTTATTTTTTTTTTTTTTTAACAAGGCATTTATAATTTCATTTATTTAAATTTGATTTGTAATTAGAATAAGAGATCTATAGAGTTTTTATTTGAATTGAAAATTTGGAACATTTACTCATTAAAAAAAAAAATTTTTTTTTCCATTTTAAATAGATTAAAATATAAATATTTTTCTCTTTAATATAAATGAAAATTGTTAAAACTTTATACATTCAATATAACTTATATTATTGAATGTAATTTTAAATAAAAACTGAGATATAACTGGTCCTTATAAAAATCTTTTATTAAAGTATTAATTCATATTGTGAACTGAACAAATTGGGTTTTATAACAAATCCTAAATAACTGAAAATTTTTAAGCAGTCGGAATATGTACACGATAGTAAAAATTAATAGATGGAATGTTTGCAAAATCTAATTTATATTTAAAATAAATATTTCAAGAACTTTTCCTAAGAAATGTGCAATTTTAATGCATGTATGAAATTTGTGCTTCTTTTTATATTTTTTAAAGGTGGATTTAATATTTGCTTTTTATAAATCTTTTCAAGTTTCAAAATTAAATTTTTGTAACAAACAATTTTTATTCCCATGTTTGCTGATTAATGTGATTTTTGAAAGCAACTTTATTGCTGATAATATATATTTGTTTTTTGCATATTGTAAAAAAATAGAAAGCTTTATATAGCAAACACATTTTATGTAATTAAGTTCAAAATGTGGCATAACTGTTTAATATTTCATAGTCCCTTCTAACACTTGAGAAAATTAATCAGGACTTGCAGTTAAAATTGAATTTCTAACTTTTATAAACATTTTGACTCAATATAGAATCACACACAAGAACAATTAAGCAAACAGTGAAGACTAGAAGCCAGCCAATCATTGCAAGCTCAGTGGTAATGAGAAAAGAAAAAATAAGAAAATAAACAAAGAGTCATTGTATTAAAAACACACCACTATATGAATATCTTTGAATAATTTAAGAAAAGTCTTTAACCAATCATCAATTGCATATAATAATTTTTAAGAAAGATTTACTTGAACATTATCTTCTGTCACTTGAATTTCAGATGAATAGACATAGTCTACTAAAAGCTGGAGAGCTTGTCCATCAACATCCTGTATGGTTATTTTATCAGCTTTGCTTTCCGTGAAACTTGTGAACATAGCATAAAAATAAGGACTGCA
Source organism: Latrodectus geometricus (assembly GCA_026290005.1). Lineage (NCBI taxonomy): Eukaryota > Metazoa > Arthropoda > Arachnida > Araneae > Theridiidae > Latrodectus > Latrodectus geometricus. The sequence goes on along the minus strand of JAPDSC010075071.1, from coordinate 12,341 downwards.
AGAAGCAAGAACCATTTTATGGGCTGCAATTTCTATACCATCAGCTACTAGAGTAACATCACAAAGAAGGTTCTGTCTGAAAATGAAAATATTTATCTGTAATTTTTTATCATAAATATATTTTAGATAATATCTTCATTTAAAATAAAACAACTAAATTTTATTAATAATACAAAATTAAATGTTTAACAATTTTCAGGTAAAATATCTAAATAACATTAATTTGTCTAAATTACAACCTATTGAAAAATATTTAAATATCTTGAAGTATGTGTACAATTTACAAATTTTGAATTTAATTCAAATAATTTAATATTGCAGGTCAATTTTACACTCTTAACTTTCATTATTACAACTTACATTTACTTTTGTATCCTTCTCAGCACTTCTAGATAATTGATATTTACACCAATAATTATAATTAGATTGTTTATTACGTAAAGAACAAACTGAAAATGATTGTTTTCACAATCATTTTTTAAGCCTTGCACTGTTTAATAAAAAGTATTATATTTAATAAGTGAATGTGACAGTATTACTAAATCATGAAGCAAGTATTCATAGAAAGTTTTGGAGACATTTCCTTTTAAAATATTATGGATTATTTATTTGAACAAAAATATGATTTTATGCTAAAATGTTTATTTACTGTGCAAAATTACATGAAGTTTTTAAATTTTAAATGATTTAATTTTAAATATGTAAACTTTGAATAATATAATTTTGCATTACTTTTGAATTATATTTTACAGTTACTGTCATGTAAATTAATTTGAATAGTATAAAATTTATTTCTATAAAAACAAATCTTAAATAGAAATCTTAATTTTTTTTAGATTTATTAAAAATTAGTAAAGGAATTTTGAGAAGAAAGAAAATTATCTATTAGGAATATTGTATGTTAGCTCGCTGAATTCAGTGAACACTTTCTCCATTTTGACAATTTACACAGCCACTTGATCATGACTTTTAATTTCGACAACTTTACAAATGCTAAATTTTAAGGGGTTGCATAATCTTATGACAAATATCACTATAAATTTATGCAGGAAAAAGTATTTAGAACATTATAAACCCTCAGAATGTTTGAGAAAAAGTTTTGATTGTATCTTTCCAAAATTCTGATAGTATTTTATTTTGGTTTAAAATACACTTTACACAAGTTTTCAACTAGTGTCATAATGTACTTCAATATTAATATTTACAAATCTTAAACAAAGATTTCAACTAAGCAGTACACGGTGAAATAAGGCTATCCCAAAAATGTAAGAATATGCATTAGCAATAAAATGTTTATTTGAATGTTTTATTTACTTATGAAAGTTAAACTATCAACCATTAAACAACTGTTATATAGTAAAATAAATAAATTAATTAATAAAATAAGTTTCAAAATGATTTAAAGGAAATTTTGATGAACTTAACAAAAATAGATAATAGAATTACTGATTTACTTTCTCAATATATTCATGACTTCAAATGCTTTTTGAGTATGGTGGATATTTTTATATGGAGGTTTATTTCCGCAACAGGAATCAGATGGACCTTGTGTACCACGATTACGAGATAAATCCATTTTCAGGGGTTTAGCATCCTCTAAATCTGAAATGCTAAAATAAATTTTGGTATGAGGATATTAATTTTAATATAAATTATTAGGTATAAAAAATATTTCAAATGAATTAACACAAGAAAAATTTCAAAATATATATACAATAAAGCTGCAATGAAGGTTATTAATAAAATCAATGCTTTAATTTCACTCTGCCATCACAAAATCTTAGCCTATAAAATTATTAAAACTATGATTTGGTTGTGTACTTCTAGTGACCTTTTTGTACTTGAAGGATAATTGAACCAGGAATATGGTTTAAATTACATTCCAAGCTACACATAACTAGAGCAGAAACTGAACCTGCAAACTAGTAAAACTTAAGATTAGAGTAATAACCAGTAAATTGCTGGTTATACATATTTATGCCAAAAGACCTTCCTTTAACCTAACTCAAGATGATCTTTACTAATTTAAGCAGAAGAACTGGAAAATTTAGTCATTTTTAATTTTTACATCAAAGGACTCTGAAGCCCCACTATGTATTGCAAGAAATATTAATAGATTATAAATAAGAAAATAGACTTTGTACAAGAAAAATTGTTTATAGGGACCAGTGAGTGGACTAAATGTCACTTGGTAGAGATGGGTGTTAAGAATTTACGTCTTTGAAACACATGAAGAGTTGCTCCTGTTCTATAAAAAAAAAATTATCATTTAGTTCATCATTAATTTAATTCAATTCCCAAAAATTTTGTTTCTTCTAAGGATTGTGTTTCAGAGAATTCTTTTCCAAGTGATTATTCATTCAAATGCCAAGATGAAGTTAAAGGAATTTTGTCAAAAGTAGTGAAGTGAATTACTTCATTACTAAAATTACAGTTTACTGAAGAGGCAAGACAGACCTGATGAAAATATATAGAGTAAGAAACATATGATATTAAAAAGAGAACTTCATTTCTCCACCAAAAAGATGAATTCTTCTGATTGTAAGGACCAACTTGTAGATCAGTATCCTAGTGTTGCAATTCATCCAGTCTCTTTTCCATGTCTTTAGAAACCAGGCTTTTATACTATTTCAAATAGGACAAGCTTTTTATGCTCAACACCAATGTATGCTTTAACCCACCTATTATTTACTGTTTTACAAATATTGTTGAATTATGTGCAAAGGCATGACATGAAAGCTATTTTGTAACAAGAATGTATAATATCATTATATATTTAATTATGAAACTAAATTTTCATGTAGTTTATTAACGTAACCCAATAAATGTTCACAAATTTATCTAGTAGATGGACAACTTGATTACTATTTAACTTCAAATAACACATCCGTGTTATTTTTCTTTTGTTGTCAAGAAAAAGGACAAAACTAAATTTTCTGATAAATAAGCTATACAATAGATTGTTTTTATACATATTCATTCCTTTCACTAAGTGTAAAGAAAATATCAACAAAACATTTTTTCCAATCTTTAATAATAAAAACTGTTCAGCACCTTTTTATTATAGTTAATGAGGTAATTAAAGATATTGAGAAAAGATGAATTGACTGAATTAAAATGCATTTGAAATTCATCCAAAATTCATTAAAATGATAATCATTTCTGAATGGAAGTACTGTCTTGCTTCGATGTTTAATAGGATAATAAAATTAGAAAAATGCTGGAAAAACTCTATTTGGTTGAATTATTTTCAAAATAATTAGTCAAATTTAAAAATTGCTTCCTACTAGTAAATCTGAAATGCTTTTTCAGTAAATGTATTAATTACTTGAAAAACACTGGGTTTTTTTTTTACCCCTCTCTTCTAGCTTTTAATAAACTCAGCATTTATCCTTTTTGCACAAGAATCATCAGTAAAACTTCAATTAATTGAATTATACTTTAAAATTTCTATCATTTTTTTTTAATTTGAAATTATTTAATGCATAAGTAACCATTCTCATTCATTATTTAATGCATTCTCACCATTGTTATCAAGAAAATTAAAAACATAAATCAGACAGTACAGATTTCTGGATAAAATAAAGGCAAATATATAAATATCTCGAATTTCAAGAAGTTACTATCACATTAAAACCGAGATTAGCAAAAGATAAATATTCGTAAAGAACTAGGAATTATAATTTTCAAAGAAATAATAAAAAATACTTTAATGCTTATCCAAAACATATACAGTAATTAAAGACTAAAATTACAGAAAACGTACAGTGTGACATTCGCGAAATTCATAATTTGTATAGAAAATGTGAACTTACCAACTAGACATCGCTACAAGAATTTAAAAATAAAATGGAAAAACAATCCTTTCACATCGTCATCCATTAGTAAGTCGTTAAAGTTGACCTACCGGTGTCGTCGGTAGCTGCCTTTTTAAATGAATATATAGCTGTCACATTTATCATTCTTTTTTATTTTTATTCCTTAATAGCATCGCATATGACCCTCTATTAACTCTTACTATTTGTCATATTTTATTTACATTTTACTAGGAAGTGTTGCCAATTGTGGCAAGTCCAATCAAACAATCAATCAACTTGAACACTTACTTCAGATTTCTAAACCATCAAGTACACGAAAGGGGACGCTGAAAATTATTTGAAAAAGGTATTTCAGTGAAACTAATTTTGCTTTTTCATTTGAAAGGACTTGATTGTATTTTTTATTCCAACATCTCAATTAAAACAAATTATAATAATTATTTTTGATAGCTTTATGATAAAGTTCGATAGATTCTACATAGTAAGTTTTCAATCAAATGTCAAAAATGAAAAGCATTATTTTTAGCATGTTTATTTTTTCCCTACCGGAAAGGTAAAAATGTTGTTCAACCAAGAAAAAAACTATCCAGTGTGTATGTAAAAGATATACTGACAAAAAGTCAAGTCTAAATCTGATTTGATAACTTTCGACCCGACAATTTTGATGTAGGAGATGCTTCACATTTTGGAAGATGTTGAAATCGAATAAAGGAACAGTAAAGGCATTAATATAAAATAGATATGAAACAGCGAGTAACTGATCATGAAATAGTTAAAAGAAATTAAGTTTATTGAACTCAACCATTCATGAAAAATTGAAACGTTTAATTCTCATAATTCTCTGAATCTCGGAATTCAATATACGAAATTTGTTACATTGCTGACCACCGTAAATGCAACACCCAGAAAGAAACATGCAAATAACACGATATTTATAACATGCATTATGGGGAGGTGAGATTTGCAAATGCTTAAAATTTCAGCGAAAACACACATCACGCGCTCCACTTCAAAGCGCTATTGATAAGGAGGAGGTTTGTTAAGGCTTGGAGATTTTGACGATTTCAAGTTCGACAATTTTGTTTTTCTTGTTTTTAAAGGGAAAAAACAATCAATTATTTTTCGTAGAAAACAACGATAATTTTTTGATCAAGTATCCGAGTTCGACAAAGGAAGTATAGTGGTCTACCGAGATTGTGGATTATCTTTCAGAGAAATCGGTAATCATGTTAGACGAAACCAAACAACTGTATTGCGGATATGTGATTGTTGGATGCAGAATAGTACAATGGACCGACGTGTTCGATCGCATCCATCTCAGTGCACCACTTCACGTGATGACAGGCTAATTGTGTGCATGGCAGTGACGGAATGCCTAGCTATATCATGAATCAAAAGACAGCATATTCAGTCTGTAACGCATCATCCAGTGTTTGCTGCACCGTTTATAGTAGAGTGGTCTGTCTGCATGACGTCCATTGATTCGTCTACCCTTGACGCATAATCACAGATGTCTCCGCTGACAATGGTGGGTAAAAGAAGGATGTTGATGACAGAATGGAATGAAATTGTCTTTACTGACGAGTCACGCTTCTGACTGAAACTCCGCAGTGGTCGTATTCAAGCCTTGAGATACAGTGGAGAGAGAATGCTGAACAGCTGCATTATCCACCACTACACTGGTTTTGCACCGGGTATTATAGTAAAGGGTGGTATTGGATATTACTCTCGCACTCTTCTAGTACGCATTGCCAGTACTATAAACAGCTACATCTCCAAAGTGTTGGAGCCGGTTGCTCTTTCTTACCTTCAGGGCATGCCCATAACCAAATTTTAACAGGGTAATGAGCAACCACAGGTGACATGGATTGTCCAAGAGTTCTTCGTCAATTGCTAGATTGAATTTCTTCCCTGGCCGGACCACTCTTCGAAACTTTTGAGTATAGAAAACATGTGGTTCATGGTTGCTCAACGATTGATAAAGATTATATTCCCAGCTGCCATTCCATATCAACTTTTGCAAGATGTAGAAGCTGCTTGATCTGCTATACATCAAGAACACATCCAAAGACTGAATCAATGCCGAAGCCTGTGGCAGCTGTAATCTCTAACAATGGCGGCTACTCTGGCTACTGACTTCCACAGGAACCACACTTCATAGCAGTCTAAAAATTTAATAATTTGATACTTGGACAACATACATATCTACAAAATAAATTTTGTTGTGATATCTCTTGTCTTTCTTAGAATTATAATTTGGGAGGCCAGCAGTAGAGTATCAATATTTTGAATAATCTATAAAGGACAGTAGAAATTTAAAAACTTTATTTATTCAACAGACTAACCTCACTAATTTCTGCATTTTATTTTCTGTACAAAGGTAATGACACAAAAAATTTTTTTACACGAGATGACGCTATTACAACAGCGTTTGACTGGTGTGACACATTTTATCCCACAAGTTTCAAAATTACAATCAGTCATTAAATATACATTCATATAAAAATTTACATGAAAATAAACTCAAACTGATATAAAATAATAAGTACATGTAAAATATACTAACAAAAATTATACTGTAAATAGTGATAATTTCAAACTTTGTGTTAATCGGTAAAATATAAAACTTTACCAGGTCTTTTGAAGATTCTAGATAACGTTTTTACATTAACTTCTCTCATCGGCTCATCGTTGCATAGAAAAAGCTGAACAGTTCATCCTAATAACCATTTTTGGGGAAACAAATTTTAATCTTTGAGAAGCATTTGCTCATTGATTTTTCAATTTTCTCTTAATCATAGATTCTAAGCCACAAATTATTAAGATATTTCACAAGATGTATTCCCTAAAAAGTTTAAGTGGTTTTTGTGTACGTCTTAGTTAATATTTTTTGTCATTAACCTCAGTTATCTAAATCTCTACAACAGCATTTAAGGACTGCAGATAGGAAAGCAATCATGTATTAATTAATTAATGCATATAACATCTGATCATAGAAGTTTAAGCTGTTAGAGTTACAAATGGTCTTTATTTGAGGAATGATTGTCAAAAATTTTCATAATTCCTTTCAGCGTTTGTACAAATTCTTGTAAAATGAAATTTAATACTTTTCTCTCCATTTTTCCAAGACTACAATAATTTAGATAATTTTCAAGAGAATGTATTTAGGTGTCAAAAAAAATACGAGTAAATTCCCTCTATTGACAGGTAATTTGCAAATTTTTCACCTGATTTTAAAATTAAGTTGTGCAGTCAGAACAATTCCTAACTGATACATGTGAAATTTATTGCTGAATCTAAATGCACTTTTGAATACATAGTATTTAGAAGAAAAATATTTTTTCATATTTTAAGAACGATTCATAAATAAAATCTGCTACTATTTCAAAATGAAGAAATTTAGTTACCAAATATATAAAAATACACACGAATCCTCTGTGGGATAAAGTTTTCTTTTCATGTTCATATTTAATAATAATATCTCCATAGCAATCAATCCTGAATAGTGAAATTGAAAATCAGGAATTCCTTTTTTTTCTAGGAAAAATCATCTATTGTCTGCTCAATTCCAATGGATTTCACTTAAAAGCAGTTGATAAATCAAAACACAGTTTTGCAAGACGTTGCTTTACTTTGTATTGACCAAACTTTTATAATTAAATAAAATGATAAGATGTAACAGAAAATATTGCTTATGAAAAGTTTGCATAATGATTTTTGTAAGTTTATTGCATTTTGAAGGAATAATAGGAAATCTAGTGTTGAAACTTTTCCTCACATATCTTATTTCGCCATTTATTCTCAATAGTCATTCATGACCTAGAAAGAGACATAAACATTTTATCTTTCTTTTATCAGGAAGAGCTTCCAATTGTTTGAAGGTTTTGATTTCGGATTGGAACTCTAGTTGCCAAGGAGTTTCTAGGCAACTAGAGTTAAGTTCCTAGTTTTAAGATGAAAATTTTTGCTACCTAGATTTCTTAAGTTAAAAATTCCCCAGTTCTCTTTTTTGTTGAATTTTTTAAGTTGAATCCCAAAATATCATCAAATCTTGGTCCCAAATAGTGCATAAAAAATTGTCTTTATCACTCGTTAATAAGTTTCTGAAGATTCTTTGGTGGTGCTTAAGGATCTCCCAATATTTCACTTTGGATACATAGACTTTCTTCAATTTTCAGAAAATTCAATTAGAAATTATACCGTCACTTGTTTAATTCTCTTTGGAGTTTAACATGAAAATCGTTTTTTTCAGTTATTGACCCCATGCTTGCCAACACGATTTAAACAACGATTATTTTTCTCAACAACCGCAACTGTATCCGAAACAGGTGAGGACATGCAATTCTTATACTCATGTAAGGGAGTTCAAGAGTTTTAAGAACAAATTAGACGTTTTGAATTCTTAAGATCAGATATAAAAAAATATTTCAGAATTTTTTTCAAAATTAATGGGCTATGATTTGTGATTTATGGGCTTATAATTCACCATTAACAGTCCCCCCCCCGGAAATAAAAAAATATTATTCTCTTTCCTTTGCTGATTTTATTGATTCAAACCAAATATCCATCTAATATTGAGATGAGTGGTAGTTTCCATATTGCTTAAAATAATTTATCTGCAACAATTAATTTTTTTAAACCGGATTATTTTCTTTGTTTTAAACTATAATGGTCGTCAAACGCAAAGCGAACTAAACAGGAATTTAATTTAATTGTATCGCAGCTTTTTCAGAAGTACTCTGATAATGATTGTGAGGTCGCGCTTCAAATTCCTTAATGTTTTCTTCATCACTTTCGTAAGAAATTTAAAAATCGTCCTCTTTTTCTCCTAGCAAATTCAAAAGAATATCTATTTTAAATTTATTCATCTTTATGTATGAGTTGAAAGCATTTATGTCTTTAAAATACATTTTTTTGTTATGAATTATCATTCCAAAAAGGCTTAAAAAAAAAAAAAAAAAAAAAAAAAAGGAACACCTTATTTATGTGATTTATTTACTCAGCACTTTAATCATTAAAATTTTTATACTTTGTATTAATGAATGTAAAAAATGGCAGTTCTCTTAGTTTTTTTTATGAATTAGCGTCTTTTATTTAAAATTGTCTTTTTGGGAGTGTTGATTTTAACCCTTGTATCATTATCTATAATTTTATTTGTTTTAGATGCAATTCCATTTGTTAATTTCTTCAACGAACTCTTCTAATCGACTATTTTCTCTTATCATTTGTAAGGGATCAGCTGAATGTTGTTGTTTATCAGCATATTTCCCTGCCCCTAGCTCAGAGTTGGCTCTACCAGTTAAATAAAAATTATAAGAGAAAATAGACTATTTTCTCTTATCAATTTTAAGGGATCAGCTGAATGTTGTTGTTTATCAGTACACTTCCCTACAACTAGCTCAGAGTTGGGATAAACAAGTTAGTGGAAGTAGACGGATGATCGTCATTTAGAAGCAGTAATCAAGCAAAAGATCATTTTTGCTTGATCACTGCTTCTAAATTACTATTACTTGATCTGCTACCACCAGAAATTTCATTTTACTTGGAAGAAATTGCAAACACGACTTTTTTGACGTGTTTTCAACTGCCTTCAGTGAACACAACGGATTTTCGTTTAAGTCAGAATTCTAACTCACTTGACTTCTTATAATGAGAACGACTCTTTAACCAATCAGGCCACGAGGGTGTGGTCAGATATTTGCTCAAGCTAACTTTTAAATTTAAAATCATAATATTCATCAGTTCAACGATTGTCATTTTATTTGCTGTGACCTTTCCTGATTCTGTAGTAGCAGGTTACCAATGAATTTCATTCATGTTCGTAAGCATTTTAAAATCGACACTTAATTTTTAAACTACATAATTAAGTTAATTGATTTAAAATTATGAAGACTCAGCTATTAAACTTAACATCATTAATTCAAATTAGTAATTTAAGTTATCTTATGACAATGACTAACCAAAGAAGCTTAAGCAAATATATTATACTAGAAATAAAAAGTGATCAAATTTTCAAAAAATGTGGCTGGATAGATCCTGAGAAATCAGTACCCAGAAAAACCACTTCTGGCAATAATAACAGCAGTTATATGTCTGGTTTTCTCATTTGAAAAGTTTTTGCCATCCTCATTTTATATTTAACATGTTTTTTCCTGCTTAAAACTTGTCAGTCGATCTCAGCCTTTATTTTTAAGGCAGGCTGTAAATTCAGTAGACAATCCGATTGATACACTGTCTTCTATTGTACTAATGCCATTTCGTCGATGTCATAGTGTGACATACCTAAAATGTTGTTATTCGCATGACATCATGGATATTTTAAACCAATGAGATTTTGCTTGGATTCCGGTTCCATTATCCGATCGTTTAACATTTATTTTTCTTTTGTTTCAAGTATTGAATTTATATTAATAAAATGGATAGTAAAGTAGTAATTTTCGCTGCAACTACTGTTTTCAAGTGTGCTGCTAAATATTAATAATTTAATTTATTACTTGTAATCAATATAGGATTAAGGTTAAAAATTGCTTATTCATACAAATCTATATTAAACTATTTGATTTCTTCTTCTTCTTGAGCTTGTCAGATATGTGGCACCTCTGCATTGTTGCATTTTGTACCATGCTCCAAGCCAAATTTTTTTCTAGTTCCACTGCCTTTGGTCACCTACTTTATTTATAAAGTCTGATAGGCCCTCAATGAGTTTAGGTGTAACTCTTTAGGATATGGATTACCTAGAGTAGTGAATCTTGTAAAGGCAAGAGCATCACACTCATATAGGATATGATGAGCTGATTCTACCCCTGCGTGGCATTTCCTACAAATTGGTTCCTGTTTAGAAAGTCCCATTGTATGAAGGTGTTTCCTGAAATGGTAGTGCCCAGTAATGAAGCCTACAATTGCTTAAGTATTCAATGTTGGGAGTCTAAGAATTTCAGATGCAATTTTCTCAGATGAGTTGAAAATCATACTTTTTGTATGTTTCTGTCCAGGAGAGTCACGCCAAACTTTGTTCATCTCCTGTTTTTCCCATTTTTGAATGGCCTTCCTTGTAGTCTTAATGTTGATCCCACAAAAGGGTTCCATTACTATTAAATTGAACGAGGATCCCTCTTAACTATATGATTTACTAATAATCATTATACAATATTGGATTTTTATTGTTCAAAAATAATTAAAGAGCAATATGAACATGAATAAAGAACACAGAGAATTTTTTTAAATAATTGTACATATTTGTCTATATTAAGCAGAATATTTAAATTACTTTTAATATCAATTGTCAATACAAAAATAAAGACAGTCTTTGGGATCCAAGAGGCATCGGTGATAAAACTAGTGAACAATTAAGGAGCGCTAAAATTTAAGTTACAAATATAATAATATTTAACCGATATAAAGATCTATAAGTAATTCTACCTTTTCAAATTAAAAACCTGCAATTCTTTGGATTCTCCATTTTATTAAATCATTAAAATTTTAAATTTTCAGCACGTTTTAAAGCAAATTTTTCTTACGATAAGCAGTTGTCTCACTGAACGTAGCCAGAAACTTCGAACTTGCTCGAAATCTAGAATTGTCTTATCTTATCTTATCTTATCTGGTTGGAAATCCAAAGCATTAGCAGCGGAGCTGCTTTTACTTTTCCATCTGTAGTAGTAAAATCATGTATTAGAGAAAAGATGAAAGGAGGGTGCAGTCATGAGCTGGAAAGAAGGAAGTGGAGAGGGAGCGGGCGAAAGCCGCGCTAATCTAGAATTGTCTGGCCTTTTATCCATTTATTCCGGTAGTTAAGACATTAATGAAGCTATTTGGTCTCATGATTCTCGCGAGATGCTCAGCTTGTCTCGCGATACATGTATTATTCAATCATTTATGAATTTGCGGCTTTCCTTAGAAATATGAGAATTTTGATTTATAGATTGGCACATTCTTATTTTCTGCTAATCATCTTTCAGTTATAGTTATTTTTCAACAACAGCTATTGAACGAGGGTGGAGGATCACTAGATCCAGGAACTTCGGAAGATTGTCAGTCAGCAATCACTTTCAGATTGATAGAATGATTGAGTTTTTGATATTTAAATTACTTTTCTCCATACAGTAATGAAATATTTTAAGTAGGCATAAGCAGGATTCGAAAGAGTGCTCTTGATAACTAAGTATTGCAAAAGTGTGAATTTGATTTTGATCTTGTTTACTGTTTATTGTACGTGAAGAAGAAAAAATTTCCTATTGAGCATTAGTGTTGAATTTCATTTTATTCGTTGAATTTTTCGTAACTGTTAGTGTTGGCTGGTGTAAAAAAAAGTTCATATTTAATTTTGAAATACTATTTATATTTCTTAATTTTAAATTGGATTTCTTTAAACGTAAATATTAAAACAAATTTTCTTCACCTGGGTAAATATTAAATTAGCTTTTATCTATCGCAGTATAAGCTTAAAAAATATTTTTATTTTAGGGATTCTGATGATTTTCATGAAAGAATACAAGAAACTTGAATATTTTCGTTGTATTTATC